>VWZW01013753.1:1054-301863 GCA_013397115.1 Edolisoma coerulescens | reverse complement strand
CGTGCCCGCGGGCAGGTCGGCGCGGCGGGGCCGGCGCGGGCAGCCGGACCCTGCCCCGCACGCCGCCACCTGCGGGGCACGGGGCGGCCGCGGAGCCCCACGCCCTGTCCCTACCCACAGCGAGCTGCTTGCGGGTGGCTGGGCGCCGGGGCCGCTGGTAACCAGTCTGTACACCCTGGTTAAGTCTCTTTTATTTCTTCTTTTAAAAATCAATTTTAAAAAAGGATGGGGAGGCAAGAACGGAGGGAAATCACTTTTTGAACCTCGGTGTTTCTTACAGAGAAACACTGCGGTGAACGCTTGTCCCAAGGTGAAACCTATACACGCTCCTCTAAGAGTTATTTAAAAATGAAAATCTACAAGTCATTAGTCCAAATACCTCTGTGTAATAGCTGCAAAGATTAAAACAGCTCCTTGAGCTGTAAAATGGCCCCCTTACAGTAAATATCAACCTAACATCCTTTCCCTCTGTGCCGTCAGCTCCAGGGCCGGAGTGCGTGCTGCAGTATGTAGCACAGAGGTTACCTACCACATTCCTCTCCCTGTGCACGCTGCATGGACTCCTCCCGTCGCAAGTATGTGCTGCTAGAAAGAGCAAGTGGCTCATTCCTCACCGGAGCCTGTGGATTGAGCCTCCTGAACTTGAAAATCCCACGGTTGTATGAGCTGAAACAAGTCACTTTTAGGCCATTTCAGGAGTTAATACTAGATCAGTTCCTACTGTAAGTAGTAGTTTAGTGTGGTTATCAAACCCTGTATTAAAAAGACTTTGGCAGTGATCTTTACTGGAACAAGTTCTAGTATAAGTTAAGTGTTCACTAGGAAGGTCATCTAAAATCTCATAAAAGTCAGCAAGATCTTCAACCATTCTGGCTGGTACTAATTTTGCAATACTATAGTTCTTCTATGATTGTTCTTATATATACAACTGTGAAATAAAAACATATTCCCCAATGTTATTACTCTCACCAGACTATATGCATATACCTTTCGTGCACTTATATATCAGAAATTCAAAGTATAAAAAGGTCACTACATCCACACAAGGAAATCACTTCTTAAATTCTACCATTAGATTCCAGCTATAGTTTTACTATCTTACCACAAAAGGTACATATTAAGAAAAGAGTCCTTGTCACAAGTACTGGTAACATACAAATGTAACAAAAGGCAAGGCACATTTTAGTTTAGATGTTACTTTGCAGCTTATGGTCTCTCTTGTCAGCTGTCAGAAACCTTCACTTGAGAAAAGCCAGAAGGCCGGATTCAGTCCTGCCAGTGTTACCAAATGGAGATGACAGTTTGTGCCCTTGGATGCTTGAGGGAGCACAGCTGCCAGGAGGCGAGGTCACCTGCCACATCCTGGCACAGAAGTTGCCCTGCTGTTTGCACTGTTTACCATACTCTGCCGGCTGTTTTGGAAATGCCCTGGTTAATCAAGGAAGACCATCTCAGCTACACTTCCTGAAGTCTTCCTCATTTTTGCAGCTGGAATGATCACCTTTCCTCTTGTAGAGAGCAGAGGTCGTAAGTGTTTCAGAAATGCTTTTCCCGATTCTGACTGATACCTCACCACTAGAGAAGTGCTTACTTTGCCTGATCCAGCATCTCTATATTTACGGAGTAAAAACAGCACGTGAGAGAAAAACACAGAAATAAATCCACAGTCTTAGCAATGTTATTATAAATACTGGTGACCCCATTCAGGCCTCAGTATTAAGTTCAGGACTTCCCAGTGTCTAGCTGACAAACTTTTAAATAGTTTTTCTTAAGCCTTGACTAAAAAGTTTGCAACTTTATGCCTTGAGCCATGAAAAGAAAATTGCTTTGCTGATTCATAGTGTTTGAAGGTACACTGAATGCATTGAACTTTTACCATAGATAATAAGAACTGCCTGAAAAAAAATGTAACTTTCTGTAAATCAGATGCAAATCTAGAGAGGCCAGAAAATTCAGTGAATATATCCCCTCCATGTTCGTGCCCATGCCTTTTATGTTGTATATTATAAACCTCAGCTTTAAGTAAAAGGGTATGAATTATGTTTCTTTTGTTTTGTAAAGTCTAGCAAAGGGCATAGAGCCCTTAATAATTAAAAAGTTAGTGAATACACGGTTTCCTCTGTTGCTTTTGTTTGAAAGTTCATGGTTACAGAGATCATCAGTGTAGTCACTGAATTCCTTCTCAGTAAGGGCTGACTTGGTTAGCACACAAAAGACTGGCTGTTCACTTCCAGTAAAACTGTATTCACAAAAAACCAGGTTCTGTTCCCCTGCGTGGAGATTATGAAGCAGGCTCGGTAGCTCAAGAATTTAGTAGGTAATTAAAACCCACTATGGACTAAGTATCTGTTAGACCAAAAGAGAAGATATGCAAGTTAATAAAAACACTCATTTTAAAGATGTTAATAAATTGCCTACAGAATAAAGAAAATTTTAAATAAATTATGAATACAGTTCAACCAACCTGTAAATATAATTATGGGCTTCAACTAGATAAATAGACATATGGATACATTCATGTTTTGTTCAATCTTTTTTTGTCAATAAATTACATTAATAATCTTTTTGTATTAGAAGTAGTAGAATTAGTGCTAACAAATTCTTGTGAGTGCGGAGCATTATTTTTATGCTAAAAATATCCGCATTATTTTCCTGCCTGTGCTTCAGAGGGGTCAGACGATGTACAAATGAGGTTTTATGTAAACCAGGGGCTGTTTTTTCGCAGGAGACAGCGCCACATGCTGGCATTGTGAGGCGAGAGCCACCGGGCATTGTGCCGTTTTAGCTCTGGTTATTGAGTTGGGTTTAATCGATTCTGAATTAAGATAGCTTCATCTTAAGGAATTGCTTCTTACTCTAAAGGGAATTGCCAACATCAGGTCCTAATTTCAGGCAGACAAATAAAGGAGATACTGTTAATGTTAAAAATATTTATTGTTTTCATATAAACCACAGTATTTTAGCTCACGGACTTAGTTTATTGCATTAAATTATCTAAATGTGCCATTTATTACTCAATTATCTTTAGCTTTAACTATGTTATATCAAAAATGATCATAACTCTGGGTACAACATAATCCTCCAAACCCTCTTCAGGAAGTCAGCATGCAGGGGTGCCTCTCCAAAATGCCTGTGTACTAATGGAGGCAGTATGGGGAATAAAGACAGTGAGTCAGAGATCTGTCTGCAGCTGCAGGGCCATGGTCTTGTCAGGATCATGGAGACATGGTGGGACGGTTCCCGTGACTGGAGTGTTGCAATGGAAGAATATATGTCCTTTATGAAGGATGGGATGAGGAGGGGGAGTTGCCCATTACGTGGGAGGGCTGTTGGAGTGTGTGGAGCTCAGTCTGGGGATGGATGAGAAGGGAGATGAACTCATAACAGTTAGGAGTAAAGAGAGGACAGGTAAAGGTGACATTATAGGGGGCATCTGCCATAGGCCACCTGAATAGGAAAAGCAAGTGGATGAGACCCTGTACAAACAGATGGAAGCAGCCCCAAGTTCTCAGGCCCTGGTCCTCATGAGAGGCTTCCTTGGCTGGAGGGACAAGACAGCAAGGAATAAGCAATCCAGGTGCCTGGAGTGCATTGTTGATAACTTCCTCCTCTGAGAGACAGAGGAGACAAGAAGGACAAGTGATCTGCTGGACTTCATACCAACATGGAGGGGCTCGTTGGGATGTAAAGTTCAAGGGCAGTCTTGGTGGCAGAGACCATGAGATGATTGAGTTCAAAATCCTGAGGGCAGGGAGGAGGGGAAAACTGAGTTCAAAACGCAGGACTTCAGCAGAGCAGACTTTGCCCTCTTCAAAGATCTGTGTGGAAGAATCCTATGAGGTAAGGTCTTGGAGGGAAGAGGGACCCAAGAAAGTAATTTAATATTTAAGGATCACCTTCTCCAAGCTCAAAAGCTGTCCATCCCAATGAACAGAAAGGAAGCCAAAAATGCCAGGAGAACTCTGTGGATGAATAAGGAGCTCCTAGCAATACCCAGACACAGAATGGAAGCATACAGAGGATGGAATCAAGGACCAGTAAGCGGGAAGAATACAGAAACATTGAGCATCCAGGGATTAAGCTAAAGCCCAAATGGAATTGAATCTGCCCAGAGACTTCAAGAATAAGAAAGGCTTCTGTAAGTACATGGAGACAAACATAAGACTAAGGAAAATGTGGGACTATTGCCTAATGAGACAGGGGACTTGGTTAAACTGAATGCTGTCTTTGTCCCAGACCTTATTATCATGACCAGCCTTCAGGAATGCCATGTTCCAAAGACCAGAGGGAAGGCTGAAGCGAGAAGGATGTAGCCCTGTCAGAAGAGGATCAGGTCAGTGAACATTTAAGTAAACTGGACATGAGTAAGTCCATGGACCCTGACAGGATGCACCCACAAGTGTTGAGAGAGCTGGCAGATGTCATTGTGAGGCCACTCCTGGTAATCTTTGATCACTCACTGGGAGAAGTGCCCAAGGACTGGGGAAAAGCAAATGTGACTCCTATCTTCAGAAAGGGGAAGAAGAACAACCCAGGGAACTGCAGGCCAAGCAGTTTCACTTCAATCCCTGGGAAGGTGATGGAGCAGCTAATCCATAAATACATTTTCAGGCACATTTCCTTAATCCGTGACATCTTCTTTAATGACCTGGTTGGTGGAGTCTGCTCACCAACCCTCAGCAAGTTTGCTGGTGACACAAAAGAGGGAGGAGTGGCTGATACACCAGTGGATTGTGCTGCCATCCAGAGAGACTTCAGCAGGTTGGAAAAATGGGCTGTTGTGAAGTTCAACAAGGGGAAGTACGAACTCCGGTACCTGGGAAGAAACAGCTCCATGCACAGCTATAGAGGCTGGGGGCCACCTATCTGGAAAGCAGCTTGATAGAAAAGGTTCTGGGGGTCCTGGTGGAGTTGAATATGAGCCAGCAATATGCCCTGACAGAAAAGAAGGTGAAAGATATTCTGGTCTGCATAGGACAAAGTATTGCAAGCAGATCCAGAGTGGTCATCCTTTCCCTCTCCTCAGCACAAGAGAGACAAGGATATACTGGAGAGCATTCGGTAAGGGCCCTGAAGATGCTGAAGGAACTGGAGCATCTCTCCTATGAGGGATGGCAAAGACAGCTGAGACTGTTTGGGCTATAGAAGAGAAGGCTGAGGGAGAATCTCCTTAATTAATGTATATAAAATCCAAAGGGAGGCTGCAAAGAAAATAGAGACTGGCTATTTTCAGCAGTGTCCAGTGATAGGACCGGAGGCAATGGACACAAACTGAAACTGTGGAGGTTCCCTGTGAACATCAGGAAACACTTTTTTTCCTGTGAGGGTGGTCAAGCACTGATGCAGGTTGCCCAGAGAGGTTGTAGAGTCTCCATCCTTGAAGATACTCCAAAGGTGTCTGGACCAGGTCCTAGTCAACTGGCTGTAAGTGTCCCTGCTTGGGCAGGGCAGTTGGACCAGATGACTTCCAGATGACCTTTCAAGCTCAACCATTCTGTGATTTGAACAATACAATAGTTGAACAAACAAATGTATTTTCAATTGCACTTCCCAAATGAAAAGGAAATCTAAATAAAAATGTTCACTTTAAATGTCTATCTTGAAAACTAATTGCTTGCCATAGTCTCCACTGACATCTGCAGGTACTTTTTTTAGAAGTACTTATTTAATGGAGAAGCACAATTATGTTTGAACTATATGGGTTTTTTGAATATCAGTGGTCTATTTGTTTTTAATGAATTTATGGCCAGAGATCGAAGAGATTATTACATGTCCCACCTACAGTGCATGTTTAGTTTGCTAATTCAGGACTTACACAAGGAAGGGAATATATATATGTACACATATATATATAAGATATACAATAATTTAGATGTAATATTAGGTATATTTTTAAATGTATTAACTGCACTTATAGACTTAATGAAATGTTGGAAGACAGCTAGGTCATCTATGATTTCTTGATTGTGATTTCTTGCTAGCAACAGTTCACCAAAGAAATTGTAATAACTAGAACTCTGCTAGACACCAGTCCTTATTTTCTGAGCTTTGAAATCAGCCTATGTCTCCTATAGTTTGCTGCTGCTCAAGGCACATGGAAATTACCATGGAAAATTAAGGGAATTTGAAAGATGCTTCCACAAAACCATTTCTTTCTGCAAGTAAAACAAAGGAAGCCAGAGCAGACACTGAAAGAATTAATTTGTGCCAGAAATTAATTTGTGCCATTTATACCATCTGAGGACAAATGCTCATGCCTGTGAATGGGAAGATGAGATTTACTTTCTTATGGCTTTGAATATTCCTTCAAGGTTTGAATACAACACCATTCCTTTGGTAAGGACTGCATAGTAACTCCTTTTTTCCCATGGGTCTTATGGGTGGTCTGTATCATTCCTTCCTCATGTGATCCCTGAATTTAATGACCTTCTCCAACTCCTTCTGAGAAATAGAATTTTGCATAGTCCTAAGTCAAGCCTGTGAGTAAAATCCAGAAATCCATCTCTGTGTCTCGTAAAGCTGATATTCTTCATTCATAGACTGAGTCCTTATAATAATACTTTCTCCCAGGAGCAATTCAATAGGAATTTTCTGCATCATCGTTTCCTCTTGTACAAGGGAAATCAGTAAAAGATAGTAAGCATACTAGTAGTGCAGTTAGCAGTCACAGTGGAAGGCAGGATGAAGTAATGGTTCATTGTTCCAAAAATCTTGTAATTTGTGTATAAAGCAAGAGACAATAGATGTCTATCCAAAGATTTTTGAGCAAGCATAGAAAACCAGTTAGGTAATTTTGGATATGTGGTAAGTCTCATATTGGCTGTCTGAGAAACACAAGAGCAGTGAGGTCTGTGGAGGGGGTTGAAGCAAAATGATGGGATAGTTTTAGTGAGATTCTTCCCAGTCATAAGAAACATAAAAGAAAGCATAGAGGTGCTTATTTTAAAATTTAGGAAATGAAGAATAACTGCTGACATCATCAGTTGTCTGTAAGAAGGATTGAGTTTTTCAGCGTTGAACTAAAACTTAATGTTCTGTGTCATAATGCAGTGCAGAGGAGAAGCAAATTCAGAAATACAAAGAGAGACAAGATGATTAAAAGAGAAGGCTTGGAAAGCACTTTTCCTCTGTTATTGGCAAATAAACATTTGCTACTATATCAAGAGCAGAGAAAAGAAGTCACACTGTTTAGAATGGAAAATAATAGAAGTTTAGTTGCATGGATGAATGGAAAGGACTGAATATTAGAGACATTATGCCAAAGAATGCAGATTTAGACAAACTTTACTTTTCAAGATGTGGGGATCAGACCCTTACACTCAAAGATGGTCCCCAAGTGATGATCCTGAACAAGATTTCTTCCACAATGCTAAAGAAAGAAGACTAAATGAGATGAATTAGGAAAATGTTGCACTTGAGAAACTTATAAAGAAAAGTCAGAGGCAAGCTATGCTTTTAGTTGAATGAACATACTTACTTCCTCCCAGGGACTCTCCTCAGGGTCACACAAACAGGGCAAAGCCAAGGCTTCATTCATTCCAAATCTGTGTCTTCAACTAGTTTGCAAAAATAAGTTTTCCAATAAAAAAGTATCTTACTGGCATGTTCCCAGCAGCTCCTTGGCACTTCAGTCATTTGATCTGATTTCAAACAGACCATAATTCTTTTTCTTGCATTTTGTATATGCCTCACTTTCCTTCTGATGGAAGTAGAGCGTGTTTTTAAACAGGCACCACTCTTTATATCAGGAGAGAAGACAATGTAAAAGACAACATATCTTTAGGGAAAATTTTTTCTGTAGTTGTCTTAAATTAAGAACGTGTACCATATTTCTAGCCTAACTGCAGTGTTTATTAATGTTTAGTCATTGAGTTTTTTTCCACCTTTTGGATAGATGAAGATTTCCTTTCATGTTGAAATCCACCTGAAGATAGGTTAAGATGAATCTGAATCTAAATCTGGGATATAAAGGAGGTTCCTTGCAGACCACAATTAACTTCTTTTATAAATGAACCAAACTGAAATTTCTTTGTCAAGTGTTGCTGTGTTGAGATTCTGTAAATCTGTTTTTTTCAGAGACTTTCCAACCTCGGGGTATATAGGACTGGAGATGTGATTCTAGTAAGAGAGTCAATAATACCATACAGATGAAATATGGTATCTATAATCTGTCTTATTTGTCTTCAACTTATTTATTAAGAGCTACATTAGTCTTAGTCACTGTATTTTGCTGGGAGCTCATGTTCAGTTGGTTGCTCACCAGACCCAAAAGGCTTTCAGAGACAAAGGCTTTCCAAGAAACATTTGTGTCTGTGAGTGTGACCTACTTTCTGTGTTCCTAGATGCACAATCTTGCATATGACAGCATTAAAATGCACGATGTTTAAAAATGAATTCAGATTACTGAGTGATTCAGAATTCTGTATATATTATCACTTGAGTCAATAATCATGTCATACAGAAACTTTGTAAGAATTTCTTTTATTATATGTTTCTAATCATCAATACATCAACTAAATAACACTGAATCCAGAACAGACAGCACTATGCTCTTTAATTTGTTCATTATTTTTCATTTACAATCAGTTTTGGAGATAGTATAATTATAATTTTTTTTTCTAGTCTACATAACAGAAATGTTTTACGCTGTTGCTGAATGTCAAATTTTAGTTAGAAAGTCACATAATAAGCCAAGTGACATACTTTTGACATTGCCAATCAGATTTGTAATCACCTAAAAAGATGATATTAGATTTTCTTTTTATATGTGTATGAAAATTATTTCCATGCATTCATTGATTTAATTTGCTACCATACTTGCCATTATTGCTTTTGCCAAGGAGGGGCAGACCTATCAAGGTGAAAACGCTCTGGGGCTTGAAAACCATCAATGGATGTGTGTAGAGTCTGAACAATTGTAATCGTTCTTTTAATTATCCTCAGTCCTAAGCAACCACCCAGCCTATTACACGAAATATCAGTTCTCAACTTCCATCAATGTATAATTTTAATATCATTCATTCATTAAGATTTATTTGCAAATTATTTAAGAAAACATCATTCCAGGTTCCAGAACAGCAACATAATTAATTGATCCTTTTTAAACATATCTAGCTAATAATTATGAAGTCTTAATATTCCTGTTCAGTGTCTGCAGTAACATTTTTGAACACAAAATAGTTAAAAGTAAGGCATGATGTATAAAAACATTCCATGTTCTCTTGAATTAAGAGGAAACCTTCTGATGTGCTTGAGAGGTTGTTGTTTGTGTACCGTGTCCTTCAACTTAAAATAACACCAAAAGTGACAGAATGAAAAATGACAACAATTAAGAAGAAGCTGATCCTTCAAATTTGTTTTTTATGGATTTTCCTGCTCTGTGTTGCAAATTCTAAGATTTAAAACACCGAATAATTCAGACTATTGTTCACAGTTTTCAAGGTTAATTTTGAAATTAACAGAAGGAAAATTCATAGCAATTTATTTGACTTTATACCCAGTCTTTTATTGTGCAGACAGACACATATGTGAAAAACTCCTAAATGTAGTGAAGGACCCCAGAAAAGTAGCTTTGTTTGCCTCTTTTCACTTTGTAATAAATTTCAGTGGTGTTGTTCCTTGTGCCACTCAGAAGAAGAGAGTCTGGTGAAAGTTGTATTACTCCCTGTTGTACCAAAACTTACGGGGATGTGACCAAACACAGTATAAACAGGGATATCAGTTCCAATCAGTACCAACCCTCCAATGTCTTCAAATATGATGTCATTATAAGAAAACACTTCAGTGATCTGTGCCAGTTCGTCAGGCCTCAGCACGTGTTGGTACCTGGGATTCTTCCTTTTCAGGTGCAATGCTTGTTTCATTTCTTGAGATTCCTGCTGGGCGCTTCCTCCATCCTGCCGGAATCCCTTTGGATGGTGAGGCTGCCCTTCATCACATTTACTATCTTCCCAAATTTGGCATTGAGGTCACTTGCAAACTTGATGGAAGTGCACTCCATTACTACCTGCAGGTCACTGACAAGGCTGTTAAACCTGACAGGTCCCAGTGCAGAGCCCCGTGGTATCCTCTTGTCACAGGCAACCACACAGAGTGCTCCCCACTGCCGCCCCTCCCTGACCCTGCCCATCCAACAAGATTTTTGCCCTCTTCTTGTCCAGCCATCCGGGCTGTGATGGTCTGATTTGGCTAAAAGAAATAATTAGTTATGGCTTAGCTAGGCAAGTGAAATTAGCCTGTCAAATGTCAAAAATACATCCCCTATACTGCTAAGCAGAATTCCTACTGATTACCTCCAAGGATTATTTTGAGCTGCGAGTCTTAAGCAACATGATTGATTCGTCTGATTTGTCTTTACAAATGTCACTGAGCAGGTGAAGTTTGGCAGCTTGTCCACTATCAGTGTATGTATGGTATTGGGTATTCATCGGGCCTTCACTAGTGAGAACTCTTAGTTATAGGAACTTCCCATTTTTTCTCGGCTAAGAGAAAAAAATATTTTTTTTTTACCACAAAAACTCTGAAAATTTAGTTCTGAGTTTGAAGTAGTCAGAGCTTAATAGTGAAATAGTGATACAGTGTAGTGGCTCTCCCACAACATACATTCCAATGCATTTAACATTTTGTGCACAGCTGATGTCACTGCATACGTAAATTAAATAGGGAAACCAAATAGTTATTTGCAGCCAGCCAAACTGATCAAAATTCTTTCAGCTAAATGTAGGTCACTGAAAATATGCTTTTAATATAGAATGGAAATGTTTTTAAAAGATTTAATTTTAACTAAAATTTTCTAGGTAAAACTGCTTTGAAAAGAAAACATGAAGCAGCTTGATACTTACGTTAAAGAATCTTCTGTTTGGGTTTGTAATAAAGTCTTTTACACAGGGGAAAAAAAGAGGACCAGTGTTTGAAAAGTGCTAAAATCAGTTTGGAGATTGATTTTAAGAATAATAAAATATTTCAATATTTTTTCTTACTGTCATATGCCAGTAGGAGTGCTGTAGGTGAATATGCTGCTGCTGATATGCCATGAACTAATAACTATAAAAGTAACACATAGGATAAATTTTGCAAATCTACCAAATTAACAAAAAAATAACTATTACTACAGCTTATTTTTTCATTTTAGCTAAGCAAAATTCACCTCAAAATTTTATATTTTCCACATTTCTCTTTCTAGGAGATTTTTTTAAGGTTTAGTTTTACTTCCAATTCAGAATGATACCCTTTTTGAGGTACCACATTTTCAATTTGAATTAGATGGCCAAGAACTTAAAAGGCCTGTCCTCAGTCTTATCAAAAGCTGTTTAATAGTGTTGATATCTAAGACAAGATGTGTTGGTGTCTGATGTCTCTGATGTCTTCGTGATCTTGGTGAAGCAAGATAAGGATCCTCAGAGAGTGTTTGGGTTTTGTACTACTCTTTAAACTTCTCTGATTTAATTGAGAAGTTGGACTGATACTGCACTGGGCTTGATGTTGAGCTGTTCTTTGGACATCTTCTCCCATTTGTATCAGGTCCATTCACCGTAGCTGAAAATATCCTTCCCTACCCACTGCTCCCGTAAAAAAGATAACCACAATTTTGATGTTTGTTACTGCAATGACAAATTCTGGTTTTGTTTCACATCATAGTCTTAACAGGAAATACCATTTTTCCTGACCTGCTCAAGTTATTTGTGTAGTTTTCACACTTGTGTAGTGCTCAGCCTTGTTTAATAATGCCTGTCTGAACATCTATATTGCTGTGAAGACTTTAAAAGCAGAAAGACAATGTGCTTGTCAAATGTTTTATCCCTACCAAAATTCTATGGTTGTCATGGTAACTATGGAAAGGAAATAAAAAAAGAAAAGCAGATTTTCATTTTCTTAAAAGATAGTATTTTATGGTTGTTAGAAATAAAATTATGAGAAAATACAGCAGTTTCTTCATTGCTCTATAAGGCAGGATACAAAGAATTGTTCTTAATTTTTACAAATAAAAAAAATAAATCATGTTTTATGTTCATTAGAAATGACATCGAATCTTCTTTTCCATTTCAGTCCCTCTAGCCCAGGGCATTCCTGACAAAATAACAAAACTCAATTCAACCTGTGTGTTTTAACAGCAGAAAACCATTTTATGAAAATTATAGTTTTTGACAGCTCTTTCATTATGTTTCCCTACCTTCCTTATCACCTCATCATCACACAGGTGATAGTGTTCACCCTCTTAAAAATGTAATGACTTTGAGTAAGCTAGATCCCTTCCTAGTGAAAAATTACATTGTGTTAAAGGGCTGCATGACAATTTAGGAGACTTAAACCATTCTAAAAGCCTATGGATTTTACTGAAGATTTTTTTTTCAGAATTGAGTAAATTATCCCACATTTCCTAATTTGCCTAGTTAGTTTAAAATAAGCCTAGTCAATGTGAAAGTGAGTGGCAGAATCAGATTACAAAAGAAAGAGTTTGCTTCCCTTCAATTTGAGGGAATCTTTTTATTTTAAAATATTCAATTTGAAGTAGTCCATTTATTTTTACATTCTGACATACAGTTTCTTTCTATGTTGCCTAAGTCTTTCCATCTCCAAAAATTTATTGGAAATGGGCAGATGAAAAATCTATGCAACTGCTAAATAATAGTACCATTTTGTCACTGTTGAAGAAAGGCTTCAAGAGTCACACTCAGAGTATTTGGAATATACTTTCATTTTGACACAAATGAAACTGTAGGGGAAATGTCCTAAATACATAGAAAGGCGAGCTATAATGGTCTGTATGGTCCTTAGTTTCCATGAGAAACATCTACCAGTGTAGCCTAAAACTGTTTCTGAGTTTTGAATGAGTCACATGTCTACTTTAACAAATATCAGGGCGGTGTTTTCACACCAATTTGCTGCACCAAACTATATTTAATATGGAGATATTTAATTAGTTCTTCTTTGCATGTTGCTCCCCACTGAACTCAGGAGGATTCAGTCCGTATGTGACAATGGTATACACTGCTGTGACTGAATCTGAGAAGTGAGCCAGTTGCCTGGAATACAGTATTTCTGCAATTCCTGTGATGTATTTGTGTAAAGATTTGAGTGAATCATTCAGCTCTTTCAAAATTGAGATATATATATTTCCAATAGAAGATGACAGCTTCATTTTCGTGTTTTTTATGCACCACCTGAGGGAGAAATCCTGTGGAAAACGTAAGTGAGATTTGATTGCATACCTAAATGCATTAACATGATGATCATGAGAAATGCATACAAATAATTGTCAGGATCATTTTGATTTTTGTAATTCCTAGTTTGGAATGCTTGAACTTATGATTTTAATACCATTGGGTTCAGATGGAGCTTTATGGCATATAATATATTAATATCTAAAATTCCTTTGCTTAGTAGTTGTCCTGTCTTTTCAATAAATACTTTTAAATAGAAGTTATATGACATGGATGTAAAATGAACTACCTGACAACATAAGACTCATGTTATAAAGGAGCCTTCTGCAGAAAACCTTGAATCTAATAATCCCCATCTGATCTGGTTTAAATGAAACAGTGGGATAAACAAAAGCATGTCTGTAAGTAAGGATTTTGATTTTGAAAGGCCAAACTTTAAGTAATTGTGAGAATTGATTAGAGACAATGACTGGATTGAGAGTTTAAGGACTTTAATATAGAAACGCCATGCACATTAACTCAAAAGAGCAAACTGTATCTGGAACTTGCAGGCTAAGCAAAGAAGAAAAGGTTGGACGCAACATCCCAAGACTCGTAGAGTTAAACTACCTTCAGACTTGTAGTGGATATAAAAAGAGGAATTTGTTAAAAGAAAAAAGGATTGTTTCTATACGGTGATAGAAAGCGTAGGGGTAAAGATAAAGGCTTGCAAAAGATATTTAATACTTTAAACGGTATATTTAACCAGAAGTATAAAAAGAAAAGACAAAGTAAACCCCATGACAGAAAGCAGAGGTAGTAATGAAATGTAAGATTTTGTTAGTGTAGCTCTAGACTAACATGCCTGTTGTGCTTCAATTTTCAGTACCACTAATGACTCAGAACACCAGGCGCTGGGTCCCAGCCTTCCTGCGGGCCAGCCATGTGGCCACGAGTTATGTGCTGCAGGGCCTCCTCTTGCCACATGACCTGGCATGTATAAAACAGAGCATAGGGAAGAACCCCCGTGCAGAAAACTAGTTGAAAAACGATAGAGTAATCTGCAAATCTGTGTAAAACTTCTGTATCAAAGGAAGAATCTGCAGAAATGAAAGAAAAATGTGAATTTCCACTGTTTTATTTCCTGTAATCTTTACGTTTGTTGATATATATCTTTGAATCAGTATTGATTTTACCAGTTTAGACATATCATAGTATTTATCAACAAGAAGTGGATTTTAAGTAAAGCACAGATATTTTAGAATTCCATCTTGCCATACTTTAGAAAAAACTTGCAAATTAAATTTGTTGGATTTTCAACCAGGTAAGTTAAAACAGGCCTGTTCAAGAATGACTAATATTCTATACATTTATTCTTAAATTATTATTTTGATGGAGGACAATATCCTGGTGCAAACTGTTTTTTCTGTACAGAGCAGAACAAGTTTCCTCCTCTGTGGAGGACTTCTGCGTGGAGCTTACCAGGCAAATACAGTTTGCCTGAGCTCACTAAGAATACATAAAAGATTCACATATGTTGTGTTAGAAGAAAAATTAGGGACTGAAATCATTGTGTAACACATTTAAAGTCACAGAGACACCATCTGCACTTCACTAAGGGCTTGTTCCAGCTACAGCCCAGATTTGTCCCCAGAACTACTAACATGAGGAAGCTTAATTCCATTTCCCTTGGTCCTCTGTCTTTAGTTTTGCTGAAAAGATGAATTAATATTTGCATATAGCCAGACACCTTTCTCACAAATATTTTTGGGTAAGATCTTGTAGTCTGAATAAAATATTGCTGCTAATGGATGTTTTGTTTCACATATAGCAATTAAAAAAATATGTCCTGTGCTTTGTAGCCACTTCTTGTCATTTGCCAGCATTACCGCTGATCTGATGTTCGTGTGCTGGATAGTTTAAAACCAGCTATACCAACTCTAAATTTTTAAGAACCTTAGAAGTATAATTTTACAGATTATTCAGAAGCATTCAATAATATTTCTGATTTGTACTTCTTCACATGTTACAGGATCTTTCCACCTAGATCAAGGAATATACTAAACATTAGACAATCAGAATTACCAGGGACCTTACATCTGATGCTCTTTGAAGTCTCTGTGTATTGAGAAGCAGGGTATATTATCCCAAGTGAGATTTAACCCCAGTATAAGAGAATGAATTTAATATAAGAGCTGACTGTATGCAGAAATAGTTTTGAAGACTATCATGGGAGCTGGAAAAGAAGCTAGGCTTTAATGTGCGTCACAAAGTACTTCTGTGTGTCCTAGAGATTCTTTGTTGCATGTTTTGCCTACACTGTAGAAAAGCTGTTTTCTCTACTCTCTTATTTCTTCCCTCCTTTCCCTGCCCAGCTCTCCATTTCCAGAACTAAATATACATTTCAGACATTAGCTTCTAGAACTCCAATTCCTGCAGGAACCAAGAAGGAAATGTTTCTTTTGTTCACTCCAAGACATTGTAGTTATTCTTCTCAAATGGGACCAGGATTTTACCTCAAATATTTATGACAAACTGTGGACATCAAGGCCTATTGAATTTCGTGAAAAGTTAGAAGCTAAAAAACTTTCTTAAAGATTATTTGCCCTGGGTACCTTCTCTGGTAGGATCAGTGCCACTTGTCACATAGCTGAAGATGAACCATGATTTTCCCCATACAAATACTCTTGGCAATTCTTCTTGATCAAAAAACACTGAAAGCACTAGGCATTTATCAACTCTAGTATTCCATGCTTCTGGTTCCTTTTTACTAGGTATTCTGAAGAAAACAGTTGGGTCCTGAAGAAAGCACTTGGATCGATCCTTAGATTAAACTAATGAAAACTAAGAAATGCTTATATATATACATATATATATCATATAAGTATGAATACACATATAGTACTTGAATACAAATGTGTGTTTGTATATGCATCTTAGCCTGGAAGATAACTTACTCATTTCCAAATCAGAAAAAAAAAGAATGTTTTACCATATGGATGTTTCTAAGATTATGCTCATTCTGAAGACATGTGTTTTTGCAGATTTGCCATCCTTGTACCACCAGACAATTTTCTATTATGTAATCTTCAAATGTTTTGCAGCATCCTAATTAGAAAGTCTTCTCACTCCTTCTCACACACAGCAATTTTCTTTTTTCTGTTTTCTTTTTTTTTGTTTAATAATCTAGCTAAGGACATTAGTGTCTATTTGGAGGGATAAATCAAGAACAGCAACAGCGACAGACTTGTGATGATGACTGTCTTAGAAACACATGCTTCATTAAAAAATTCATTTCTGTTACATAAAAAAAAAAAGAAAAGAAAAAATTCTGTGGAACAGTCAGAGACTTTACAAACTTAGACGCAGGCTTCTCTTCTGCTGAATTTTGTTGTGTGACCTTGGGCAATTCTTGTAACTGTCCTGTGCTTCATTTCCACATCTTTACAAAGAAGCCAACAGTTCTTCCTATTCCACAGAAGCTGTGTGAAGAGAAGTGATGATATACAATGTGATAATCTATCCAAAGAAGAGTGGTATTCATTTACTTACCTGTTTAATACATATGTCTAATTTTTCAGCTGTTCATTTCTGGTTTTCTTCATGGCCATTGGAAATAAAGAAGTAATTCCAGGGCACAACTCATCTCATCCTAAAGGCAACATTGAAAATAAATGAGNCCTCTGTGGAGGACTTCTGCGTGGAGCTTACCAGGCAAATACAGTTTGCCTGAGCTCACTAAGAATACATAAAAGATTCACATATGTTGTGTTAGAAGAAAAATTAGGGACTGAAATCATTGTGTAACACATTTAAAGTCACAGAGACACCATCTGCACTTCACTAAGGGCTTGTTCCAGCTACAGCCCAGATTTGTCCCCAGAACTACTAACATGAGGAAGCTTAATTCCATTTCCCTTGGTCCTCTGTCTTTAGTTTTGCTGAAAAGATGAATTAATATTTGCATATAGCCAGACACCTTTCTCACAAATATTTTTGGGTAAGATCTTGTAGTCTGAATAAAATATTGCTGCTAATGGATGTTTTGTTTCACATATAGCAATTAAAAAAATATGTCCTGTGCTTTGTAGCCACTTCTTGTCATTTGCCAGCATTACCGCTGATCTGATGTTCGTGTGCTGGATAGTTTAAAACCAGCTATACCAACTCTAAATTTTTAAGAACCTTAGAAGTATAATTTTACAGATTATTCAGAAGCATTCAATAATATTTCTGATTTGTACTTCTTCACATGTTACAGGATCTTTCCACCTAGATCAAGGAATATACTAAACATTAGACAATCAGAATTACCAGGGACCTTACATCTGATGCTCTTTGAAGTCTCTGTGTATTGAGAAGCAGGGTATATTATCCCAAGTGAGATTTAACCCCAGTATAAGAGAATGAATTTAATATAAGAGCTGACTGTATGCAGAAATAGTTTTGAAGACTATCATGGGAGCTGGAAAAGAAGCTAGGCTTTAATGTGCGTCACAAAGTACTTCTGTGTGTCCTAGAGATTCTTTGTTGCATGTTTTGCCTACACTGTAGAAAAGCTGTTTTCTCTACTCTCTTATTTCTTCCCTCCTTTCCCTGCCCAGCTCTCCATTTCCAGAACTAAATATACATTTCAGACATTAGCTTCTAGAACTCCAATTCCTGCAGGAACCAAGAAGGAAATGTTTCTTTTGTTCACTCCAAGACATTGTAGTTATTCTTCTCAAATGGGACCAGGATTTTACCTCAAATATTTATGACAAACTGTGGACATCAAGGCCTATTGAATTTCGTGAAAAGTTAGAAGCTAAAAAACTTTCTTAAAGATTATTTGCCCTGGGTACCTTCTCTGGTAGGATCAGTGCCACTTGTCACATAGCTGAAGTTGAACCATGATTTTCCCCATACAAATACTCTTGGCAATTCTTCTTGATCAAAAAACACTGAAAGCACTAGGCATTTATCAACTCTAGTATTCCATGCTTCTGGTTCCTTTTTACTAGGTATTCTGAAGAAAACAGTTGGGTCCTGAAGAAAGCACTTGGATCGATCCTTAGATTAAACTAATGAAAACTAAGAAATGCTTATATATATACATATATATATCATATAAGTATGAATACACATATAGTACTTGAATACAAATGTGTGTTTGTATATGCATCTTAGCCTGGAAGATAACTTACTCATTTCCAAATCAGAAAAAAAAAGAATGTTTTACCATATGGATGTTTGTAAGATTATGCTCATTCTGAAGACATGTATTTTTGCAGATTTGCCATCCTTGTACCACCAGACAATTTTCTATTATGTAATCTTCAAATGTTTTGCAGCATCCTAATTAGAAAGTCTTCTCACTCCTTCTCACACACAGCAATTTTCTTTTTTCTGTTTTCTTTTTTTTTGTTTAATAATCTAGCTAAGGACATTAGTGTCTATTTGGAGGGATAAATCAAGAACAGCAACAGCGACAGACTTGTGATGATGACTGTCTTAGAAACACATGCTTCATTAAAAAATTCATTTCTGTTACATAAAAAAAAAAAGAAAAGAAAAAATTCTGTGGAACAGTCAGAGACTTTACAAACTTAGACGCAGGCTTCTCTTCTGCTGAATTTTGTTGTGTGACCTTGGGCAATTCTTGTAACTGTCCTGTGCTTCATTTCCACATCTTTACAAAGAAGCCAACAGTTCTTCCTATTCCACAGAAGCTGTGTGAAGAGAAGTGATGATATACAATGTGATAATCTATCCAAAGAAGAGTGGTATTCATTTACTTACCTGTTTAATACATATGTCTAATTTTTCAGCTGTTCATTTCTGGTTTTCTTCATGGCCATTGGAAATAAAGAAGTAATTCCAGGGCACAACTCATCTCATCCTAAAGGCAACATTGAAAATAAATGAGCTGAACAATGTGCCTGTTCCTCTCCACTGATTGCAAAGGAAGTCTCAGATGTAAATGTGCAAATATCTGTAACTGCAGGTGTTTGGTCAGATTACTCAGTGAAAGAACTCCAAGTTTCTTACAATAAGGAAGTTCTATTGAAGTAATGAGTGTACTTGTAGTCTAAATCACTGCCTATCACAGAATGAGAGAAAAACAGTCTGAAAGAGACCTCAGGAGGTCATCAACTCTATGCTTTTGCCCGCAGGCAAAATCAACTGTACCTGTCAACTCTGATAGATGCTTACTTAACCTGTCCTTGGAGATTTCCAATGACTGAAACTCTAAAAGCTCTTCAGGCAATCTGTTTGAGTGTGTCATGATCCATGTCATTAGAAAGTTTTACTTAATATCTATCTTAAATCTTCCAAGCTGTAATTCAAACCCATTAATTCAGTTTCCATCCTCCCTAGGCATGGAGAACTGATTGTTTTGTTCTTCATTCCAGAAGCATTTTACATTCTTGCAGATCATAACAATGTCATACTCTTTTATCTGTTTTTTTTTTTTTCCTGAAGCATTCATAGTAGTACACTTTTTCGGTTCCTCCTTCCTGGTTTTTTTTTCCTGGATTTTTTTTAAAGTACATTTCTACGTGTTTTAAATAGGAGATATAAGGGCATCCTTCCAATGTTAGTGTGTATCAGGTGTAGGTCCCAAGGTTTTGGTAGCAGGAAGGGAGCTATAGGGGTGGCCTCTGTGAGGAGACATGGGGCTTCCCCGAGCTGGACACAGCTGTTTCCAGCTGGAGCTGTAACAGACCAACCAGAGAACAGTACTGGACCCATCAGCCAAACTGGTGGTGCCCTTAGCAAAGCATATTTAATAAAGAGCAAAATGCCACACAGCAGTGAGCCGTGAGAAAAAAAAAAAGGTAAGAAATAATCCTGCAAGCCCCAAGGTCAGTGAAAAAGGAGGGGAAACAGGTACTCCAGGTACTGGAGCACATTCCCTTGTGGCCTGTGTAACCATGCTGGAGCATATATTCACACTGCAGCCCATGGAGGACCCAATGTGGGAGCAGATTTTATCCTGGAGGACTGCAGCCCATGGAGAAGAGCCATTCTGGAACAAGGGAAAAGTGTGAGGAGGAAGAAGCAGCAGACAGGAACCATTATGTACTGATCACAGCCTCCATTTCCATTCCCCATATTCCCTGCCAAACTTGATGAGGGAGGAGGTCAAGGGGTTGGGAATTGAATTTGGGAGGAAAGTGTTTTACTTTTTGTATCTCACCATCTGGTTAAACTTTTAATTGTCAAGATATTAAATTAATTTTCCCCAAACTGAGTTTGTTTTGCTTGTGACACTAATTGATAAGTGATCTCCTTGTCTTTATCTCCACCCATGAGTATTTTTAGCTTATTTACTCCCCTGTGCCCTGTTCTATTAAGGAATGGGAGTGAGAGAGCAGCTGGGTGGGTGTCTGGCAGCTACCCAAGGTCAACTCACCACATTACCACTACAGGATAGTCTTTTACATTAAACATTTTTCCTGCTTTTTAAATACATTTTATATATTTAGTGTAAAAAATGAAAGTCAAATAATAAGTCCTTTCCTATCCTATCTTTCTATCTCAACTCCATATTTAAAAAAAAATTACAAAATAGAATTCAACTGGACTTTCCTATGGAGAACTCAAAAATTTAAACCAACGATCAAAACCGCTCAAACTTCAGATCATCAATGATTTCACCTGCAAGAAGCTAAACAAAAAATGTCACTTGTTTTACTTTAGAAAAATCAGTAATTACTAAAAACTAGATTAAAAATCCAGCCCACTCTCCTGATGGTTATATTTCTGATTAATTATGTTAATTCAGACATGTCAATTAACCAAGATGTCATTTCAGCCATCCATTTAGGAAGAAAATAAAAGTGTTCAAAACAGTGGGAGTTTTATATTTTTACTTTATTGCTTTAATTATTTTAGAAGGAAATTACAAAATTTTAAAGTCAGAAAGAATTTTCCTTATAATGATAATGTTATTATATTTTTTTTTCAAAAGCAGTCAGCCTTCAGTCACATCTTTCAATGTAACTTCAGAGTCTAAAATGATGCTTTAAATCTGAAGTTCATTTTAAACATTTTATCTTAGAAGTATATTGAGATTCCACAAAAAAAAAGTAGGGAATTGGGCTACAAATAGGGAAATAGCCTCATCATTCATCCTTCATAATTAGCACAGTTGGGTTTCATGAATTAATATCTGCATTCATGGGTTCCTGGCTCCCCTTACTTCAGTGTGATAGTATTGCAAAAGGTGACAGATTTACAGTGGGAAAAAAAATTTAACCAGTTTCTTTCTTGTAAGCTATTTATGACAAGATGGCTAATATGAAGAGCTATGAAGTGCAATTTATATTTATGGGTTTATTGATTAAAGTAAAATTATAGCACAGGGGGCAGTAGAGTAAGACATTTTCTTGAGAACATTTTCAGGTGATGAACAAGATCTGTGACATAATTTCTGTTTCAATCTCATTGAAATATGTTCCAAAAACTCACAGAAGGGCGAGGCTTCTCTGTTACATTTCTGGTGGTGTTACAGTCACCACTTCATAGAACCATGGAATGGTGTGTTTGGAAGGGACCTTTAAAGGTTATCTAGACCAACCCCCCACCATGGGCAGGGGCACCATCCACTACACCAGTTTGCTCAAAGCCCCATTGACTCTGGCCTTGAACATTTCCAAGGATGGGGCACCCACAACTCCATGAGAAACTCATTCCAATTTCTTACCACCAACTTTTTTCCTTGTGTCCATCTAAACCTACCCTGTTTCAGTCTAAAACTGTTGCCCCATGCCCTGTCTCCACAGGTCTTCACTGACCTTGGTGCCTGCAGGGCTGTTTCTCTCACATGTTCCCAACTCCTATCTCCTGGGCGCTGTTGCACAGCAGGCTTAGTCAGCTTCTTAGATATGTTATCCCAGACATGTTTCCACTGTCACTGGTGGACTTGGCCTTGGGCAGCAGCAGGTCCATCTTGGAACTAGGCGGCTTTGGCTTCTCAGACATGGGCAAAGCTTCTGGAATCTTCTCAGAGAAGTCACCCCTGCTTCCCAATGCTACAAACCATTGCCATGCAAAACCAATACACAACTACTGTCCAATTTTTCATTCAAGAGTATCCCCAAGTCCTCTGCAGGGATGCTCTCAATCCTATCCATCACCCAGTCTGTGCTGGTGATTGCACTGACCCAGGTGCTGGACCTTGCACTTGGCCTTGTTGAATTTCATGAGGTTCATGCAGGTCCACCTGTCAAGCCTGTCAAGGTCCCTCTGGATGGCATCCCTTCCCTCCAGCATACCAACTATGCAATTCGTCTTGGTGTCATCCACTGCTTGATGAAAACATTTGGTACAGAATGACAGAATCACAAAATGGGTGAGGTTGGAAGGCACCACTCTGGGTCATGTTGTCCAACATCCCTGCTCCAGAAGGGTCATCCCAGAGCACATTGCACAGAACTCCATCCAGATGGTTCTTTAATATCTCCTATAAAGGATATTCCACAACCTCTCTGGGCGACCTGTTTCAGTGCTAGATCACCTGCACAGCAAAGACATTCTTCCTCATATTCAGGTGGAACTTCCTGCGCATCAGTTTCTGTCCATTGCCTCTTTTCCTATTGCTTGGCATCACTGAGAAGAGCCTGGCTCTGTCCTCTTGACACCCTCCCTTCAGATACTTATGTACAGTGATGAGGTTCTCTCTCAGCTGTCTCTTCTTGAGGCTGAACAGGTCCAACTCTCTCAGCCTTTCCTCACAAGAGGCTCCAGTCCCTTAAACATCTTTGTTGCTCTCCACTGGACCTGCTCCAGGAGCTCCATGTCTCTCTTGTCCTGAGGAGCCCAGAACTGGACACAGCACTCCTGATGTGTTCTCACCAGGGCTGAGCAGAGAGGCAGGATCACCTCCCTCGACCTGCTGGCAATGCTCTTCCTGATGCCCCCCAGGCTCCCATTGGCCTTCTTGGCCACAGGGACACACTGCTGGTCATGGCAGCTTATTGTCCACCAGGACCCCCAGGTCCTTCTCCACAGAGCTTCTTTACAGGTCAGCCCCCAGCCTGCACTGGTGCAGGGGGTTGTTTTTCCCCAGGTGCAGGGAAAAACATTGCATTTGCCTTTGCTGAATTTCAGATTGTTCTTTGCCTTGGCTGAACCTGCTATAGCTGGGGTTTTTTTCCATTAGACTGCAGGTGCAGTCTGAGAAGTTCTGTACACTAAAGTGGAGGTTTAGGCTTGAAATGAGTGCATATAAGGATGTGGTGTTGGTTGCAAGGCCTTTTTTGGTTTGCTGCAACACTGTGTAACTTTTGCCTGACAGAAGAGTATCAAAGAGCATGATATTAAAGTGCAATGTATGTTAAATTATATAACAAATAATAGTGAAATTCTTAATGAAAGCTTTATGGCCAGATTTTTGTTTTTATAACAGAATAAAAAGCTTTGCTGTTTTGGAATCATTCCAGTCAATCAAAATATTCTCTGAGAGAATTCATTCTGCAACAAATTATGCCTTCATCCTCTATTACTTTAGAAAGCTGTTTTTTACCTCAAGCACATATGTCATGGTTCTCTGCTATGTTCTGATCTAACAGCACTTTCAGAGGCTCCACTGGGACTCCACTAACTTCACTATTTCAAGTCTATAAAGAAGATTTAGACCAGATCCTATAAATTCAAATGTTGTACAAATATAATGGTTGTCTGACGGCTACCATTCCAATTCTCTTCATACAGTGTAACTTAGTAATATGATCTTAGCCAAGGGCAATGTTTTTATGCGGATAGAGTCCCAGCCTGGGAGTTAGTAACCTCATGCTCTGTTCCCAGATATGTTTCAGATTTACTGTGCAGCCATAATTAGATGTGATGTTCTGTCTGTGCTTTGGATTGCTGTTTGCACAGGGACAATAACACTTCCTTACCCTGGAAAACCTTTCTGAGAAATATGTGTAAAAAATATTAATCTGTTGGTTACTTACCTTACTTATTACCTAGGTGTCAAGGACAGCATCACCATTCCAGCCATCTATTTACATTAACACCTTTTATCTGGCTTCTGTAGGATTTAGGAGTGCTCATGGATTTTGCTTTTGGAAGAACTCAGTATCTTCCAATGGAAACAACATTATGTGTTACAGCTCTCATAGCTGCAACATGAGATTGAAACCAATGTTGGAATTAAAGTTTTTGCTTTTTGTACTCCAGGTTTTCTGGTCTAATTATTCATATCCATCAATGCTTTCTGCATGTCAAGTGAAATTTCCTATCAAACGGAAAAGTTTTTGATGTGGTGTGTTCCTTTATTCTCTTTTTATAGCCAACATCTAGCTTTCTAGCTTTATATCTTTCAACATAAAATAATGATGTAAGAATTGCCTAAAATAGTTGTGCTCTTGTTCTGTAGATTTTGTTGTGGGTACAGTGATAATTGGTCCCTTTATGTTTCCTTCAGAGCACTTCACCACATGCTATTTCCAGCTATTTCATGGTGTGTTTTATATTCCTTTCCAGCCAGGTTAATAGATCTACTCATAATAATCTTTTAAACCTACACATAGTGTCTATATTCGGAACTTATATTATTCCTTTTGTCAATCTTTCCTCAAACATACATTGTGAGAAGAAGCTGCATATCAGACTTAAAGACTCAAGCACTTTCTGACCTACCTTTGCATTTATTTGTGCTGTTTTTCACTTCCTTCCTCTAGCATTAGTATCCCTACTGTTATTCCTGTTGTGTACATAATTATCTGTTCTGTTGTTGAAATGTATAATAAAGGACAGCATTTGCAGTGGCATTTAAGGTTTTGCAAAGTTTCCTGTTCTGCAAATACAGAATAACAGCATTGTTTCTGCCACAATGCTTTGGAGTAAAGCCAGCCTTTTGGATGGTGATCACTGGCATTTTATTTTACAGTTCAGACAACTGCAATTCCTACGGTAGCACACCAGAGCCCAAAAGTAACTTATAAATATGGATTGATGCTACAGTATGCTTTTCTTCATTACTTTTGATATTTAAGAGCTATGGTGTGCACTTAATAGTTTAATTAAATTATATGGTTCATGTTTTTGGGTACCTTTTGTCCTTTGCTCCAATAAGAAAAAATATTTAGATTCTCTGAGTTATTACATGGATTTCATCCTTCAAGTACAGAGAAGGAGCACTTTAAATGCACACACTGTGCCACAAATCCTGCCTCTCTTGCAGTTAGTGAGCTTTGGGAAGATGCCAGAATGGGAGCAGAGGTGTCCAGAGGCAGACTTTCAGACAGTCTGTATATACCACATGTATGAAAACAACCCTCAGTCTCTCCTTTGAGGGATGCAGCTGGCCTTGGACACTCACGGAGCCTGCAGGAAGGCCAGGAAGGTGTCTTATCTGGTGAATCTTCCTGGACTTTTGGGGCTACTATGGATATGGACGAGAAAGGCAGAAAAAACATAAGGCAGATGGATTACCGAGGTAATGTCCCCTATAAAGATTTTTTTCTCTCGCCTTTAACCCTCAAAGTTAAATGCCTCCAGCTTCAACATTCAACCTTCAACTCGTAATTCAGTCAGAGCCAGAAGCCATGAACACCAAAGGACGAGATATCTTTTCAGAAGATTTTGTAACAGATAAGAAATTAGTTAAAGCACAATTGTCATGCACTTGATAGGATAAATGGGGCAAATGCTTCAATGGCATAGGCAATGCAGACTATTAGAAATGAAGCGCTGTTCCAGCATTGCTGTACATAGCTCTTTATGGTTCAAGTGGAGGAACAGGGGAAGCAGCAAGAGCTAGAAGCTTTTGCATTTAGTGCATCACAGACATTCTGGACAAGGAAACAATTTCTGTTAGTGGAGTGAATACATTTTATTTGAGCAAAAGTTTGGTCATCCTGCTCCAGTTGTTCTGAGTGATGAAAATATAACATACTCCTAAGTGCTGATCAAGGTTTATCCAAAGGTCAGGCTGAATTCTTAAAAGAAATGCTGAATCTGTTTGGTATCAAATTATCTGTACAAAGGGCTTGAGACTGTATCTCATACAGTTACTATTAAAATATGGCCTCAAAACTGAATGAAGTAATGTTCAATGTTGTGCCTGAAACTACTACAAAAAGAAAACCACAGTAATAATGGAGGAAAGAATAATCTATCATATGTTCTTCGATATGAATGTCATATATTCTCCTTTGCTGTAAAGTGGCTTCTGGGATACTGTATTGTCTTCTGCATTTCATTAAGGTACTTTTACAGCAGTCTCTGAAATTCACCTAGAACTAGTCCTGACAGGGAGTTCTGACCTTTTGATGGATAGAGTTTTGCCTGTAAAGTAAGCTAATGGTTAACCTTATTCCCAGTGGGCAAGTGTCCAGAGGGCAAAGCCCAGCAGTGCTGAGCAAATCTGGGCCAAATCCTCAACTGGCGCAAATCATTGTGGGTTCACCAAGTCACTATGCTTCAGCTGAAATTTAGCCTCAGTAAAGGCAATAATGAAATTCATATTGCTACCAGTGAAACCAGGATTTTACACTTCAGATTCAGCTAATATCAAATCAAGGTTCTAATACTATTATAACATAAATTTTGATTTTAAATATGGTAATATGCCACTTAGAGCAGACTAGGTGCTTTTTTTTGGAATTCTCCTCTAGCTCTACTGTATAATAAAAGGGCTTTTGTGCAGAGAAATTTGCATTCTCGCATGCAGCAAATGCTGTGTATGGCTTAGGCTCAAACCTGATAAAAAAGAAGGTCTTGAACCCTTCTCCCCTTATAACAGTCCATGGTGGGGAGGCGTGAATTTAGAGTGCCTGGTTGAAATCACACAGAACACATCTTCCGGTGACTGTCTGGCATCTCATCTCTCTGGTTCCTTGGCTGCCATGCATTGGTTGAAAAATCAGAAAAAACCTTGGTGTTGCACTTCCTGCTGCATTAGCCAACTGCTTATGTCCTGGCAGGGGAACAGGACATTGGGCAAACTCTCTTCTCTCTTCTTCTCCTCCCCTGTCAGTGGTAACATTGATTTTGGGGTTTAGGTCTTCTTGTGTTATGATAGTAAATGTAGTCTCTTCTCCAATATGTATTTTTAATTACACTTTATTTCTTTGTCTACAGCTGAGCCACTTCTCCAAACTGTGTTAAGAATTTGTATGTAAATACTTTAACCTAAAAACATGAAAAGTGGCATGGTGTTGAAGTGCTTGACATTTACTGCTTTCTTCTGTATTCCTGTTCATCTCTTTTTGCCTTCCATAACAAACGGTTCCTTTTCCCTCCAAATGTCATTCTGACAAACATCTTGAGTCGTGACCTTTATGAGTTAGACAAACTGAGCAACCAGAAATAGATATCCAGTTACAGTAACTTTTAGATGTATGCATGTACAAAGCATGATGCAGCTGTAGACATTACAGTGTCTTACAATGTCATTTTATGATTTCTGCACATTAACATAGATCATATTGGATTATATTTGGTCTGCATTAAGAGAGCAGTTCTCACTGCTGTGAGATCCACTGCCTAGATGAAATACAGTCTCAGAGGATGTAATTGCCAAAGAGGTGGTCCTTTCCTACCCTTTTGGGAAGTTTCAGTTCATAAGTGCATCTCTTGCCTGCCTTACCTTTATGTAACAAAGAAGCAGTCACACTTGAGACGACCATTACAATAGCCAACTAACCCACACCTAAGTGGGTATGAATAGTAAAATATGTTTGTAAGTACAGAGTATCTCATAGGTTTTCAAAATAGGTCTATGTGTTCTTCAAGGATATCCCTAGTGAGGAATTAATACTCTTTCACAGAGTCCCAATTTGTAAAATGCTGAAGGCTCAACAAAATTATGTTCACTGCAGCCCACATGTGCAGGTCATGCGTTAGTCTACTCAGAAGTAAGGATGCCATAAAATTCTGGACAGTTTTGCATGAATAGCTTAAACTAGGAATGCGTAGACTGAATTTTATAATCATAAATATGTTTGAAAATATGTAAGTTACACTGAAAATAAATTCAGCTTAATTAATATTTCTTCTCTGATTTGAGGAGTTCCAGAGACTCAAGCCAGCTCCGTGATAATTATGACCAGTTTTTCAATTAAAGACAAAACCTGGAAGATTTGCAGGAAGCTTTTGCAGGAAAAAAAATGAAACAAGCTAATAAAGGAATTAATTTTATAAAATATTTCCATTTTCCTCCATACAGTTTCCCTGAATGATTTGGATTAGAACAGTTCCTAATTTTTTTCCATCACTAAGAAATATTTTTTATCTTAATTGATTTTTATTTTTTTTGTTGTTGTTGCCACAGGATTTAAGTTGTTGTTATTACCACAGGATTTAATTTGAAATATTCTGTTGGACTAGACATTTTTCTTGTTGAAAAATGGGTGAGGATAATTTACTCTTTATAAAATTTCTAATATTAAGGATATTTTGAAATATTATGGAGCAGGAAAAAGGAACAAAAAGATGAAAGAGATGAGTAATTAACATAAATTTCAATGAATTGACAGCAATAAAATGAAGATTTATGGCATAAATTTTCCAAAATTAGATTTCTTTGTCATGACTGAGAAATAAAACATAAATTTTAGCTAAGACCAAAAAACCCAAGATTTGTTTAAAAGACTGAAATGACAAATAAAAATAAAACTAGAAAAAAAAAAATCACTTGTCTGTGTGGGGCTTTTTCTTTCTACCTAATAAAATCTATTTCCTCTCTGTAAAAATTTTTACTCCAGTGAGATTAATGGTATCTTTCTGTGAGAAAAAACAGAAACAACAAATTTTTCAAGGAAAACATATTTTCCTAAATTTTTTTTAAAAAAATATTTTACATCAAAGTTACGATGGGAAACAATCTCTTCCACTAAAATATAAAATCAACTCACAACTAATTACAATTAAGAGTTAAAAATAATGTTCACAGGATTATTTCACAACACTGGAGATAAATTACATGTAAATACCTGGTATTCATGCAACTGCTGATGTAAATTCAGGAAGTTTATGAGGTCCATCCTTAGCAGTCATTTTGTCAGATTTTCTTCTGAGGTTCTGCTTTTGGAAAGTAAGGATTCCAACTTTCATAATAATTTCTGATCATCAGCACTTCAGCACTTCAGATGTCATCTGTTTGAATCCTGCCGGGAATATATCAAACCTTTATCACTACTCTAAACAGGATTTTTATGGTTTAAGGTATACTGCAGGCCTTTGTGCTCAAAAAAACCCCAAAAACCATTTGATGATCACCACATCACAGTTAAGATCTGACTGCTCTCCCAAAATGTAATTTAATTCGTATGTACAGAGAGCTGGGCCTGCAGCACATAAAAAATATCCATGACTTAGAAAGCTTGAATCGCATATGCTTGAAATAAATGTCAGACAAGAGGAAAAGCAAAACTTCATAATTTAATGGTAAAACACAAAACATTTAGATGCAGCAGGTGCATTTAGCAAGCTATCAGTAATTCTCTTTCTACAACCTCTACTCCTAAGGACTTCCTGACAGTTAAATTTGGAAAAAAAATCTCTGAAGATGTGTGAGTTTTTGAGGATGTTCTATCTTCTGCAAAAAGTAGATTAGAAACACTAGAGTGAGATGCAAATGATAACACAAAATTATGAGACACTGAATCTGCTTAAATGAGAAATATTGATGAACAACACGAAGGAAATGCTAATCAAGGTATCTCTCTGTGTAAAAATAGACTGAATGTAATTACATAACAAAGTAATCCACACCCTTCCTTCATGAACATCTGTGTGAAAGAATTTACTCTGAACTTGAACTTTAATTATAAATTATAAATTTAAATTATGAATTTTATCCATTGAAGGGATGCTGCCACACTGATTTGAAGACTGAGGAATTCATCTATTTTCAGAGGGGTTACATTTACAGACATACTAATAATAATGAATGCTGTCAGGTTGTTGATAAGCATGAGCCTCCCAACAGCCTTGGAAATTCAAGCTGTGGAACAAAATCTCTCATTGACATTAGTGGAAAAAATTGAGCCTGTGCATTGGTATTTTCAGAGAATTTTAGTCTTTCTTAAAATTCCAGGAGTTAACAAGCCTTCAGTAGAATCCAAGACCTGTGGAAACTACACTAAGAAAATGTTCCTAATACTCCTTTGTATGACACCTTGCAAGTATCCCTAATGATAGAAGCTGTTACTGCCAAGAATATTAGAGAGATATGAACCTAATGTTGAAATATCTTCATATCTATTATCTCCTTACTTGATTTAACTGCCCATCATTTTTGTGAAAAGAAAGGATTTCCCTCAGTCAGAGGAAAAATGGAATTTATTAATACATAAACTGCACTGGCATTCTCAGCACCAATCCTTCTCCCAGATGAGAAAAAAAAAGGTATTAATTACACATGCACTCCAGTCTTTCTTTAAAGTTATTTTATTCTGAAATTATTTCTGCATTCCCAAAATGCCTAAAGCTATTAAATAAGTTTTCCCTTGAACTGCATTAATATTCTCTAGTGAAAATGAGGAAGAACTAGTGTTAACAGTTAGCTACATTAACAGAACATAAATACCTCTACTAAGGTAACAGGAATTAAAGCAGTAGTTGTAAAAGAAGAGGTGGCACTGGGTGAAATAATTTGTCAGGGCAAAATCTTTCATAACAGATGAATAATGTACAAAGTTGTTAAACTCTAGTTTAGTACTACAAGTAGGGAAAAAAATAAAATTCAGAATCCTGTAGATATTTATGGCAACAGGAAATAAATCTCATTCTCTCTGAAGGGTGTTTGTATGCACAGCAAGGTCTGCAGCAGCACCTATTTCATACAGTCTTTCAGCTACTCAAGTCAGCCTTGCAAACTTACCAATTCCATTATTATCTTCCCACATCTTGCAGAATTTAGGCACTTTAAATTGAATTTCAGAAGAGTCCATTTCTGACTTTCGAAGGTTTTTTAATCCATATGTAGTATTAGACATATCCAAGAATATATTTTGTGGTTTGTGATCTTCAATATGAGAAAAAAAAATTGAAACAAGTCTCCTAAAATATCTGCAGGATTTAGACATTAGAATCTAGTTAATAGGGAAGGCATGCATAAAATGCACTTGAGTTGATAAGGCATATTTGAATTTAATTGAAATGGGAGCAAGTCCACATTGAGTAAAACTTCTTATGCCTTAATGAAATACTTAGCAGTTCTTGTCTGAAGCTAGTTGGAAAGCAATAATACTCAAAGTATAATAATAATTGGTATCTACTAACTAAATAATCTGTAGCATTAGCCCCATCATTACTGGGATTTTTCCTGTTTGGTTGGGTTTTTGCTTTAATTCCCTACAGCTCTGAACCATGGGCCCTGATACTCCAAACAAGCTGCATGAAGGAATGATTGGTTCAGTATACCCTCTCCTGTCACACCAGAGTTTCTCAAATTCCTCTTTTTTAAGGCACTATGCTTAGTCTCCATTTTCTATTCCCTTTTTTTTTTTCCATCTAAGTATTACTTACAAGAAGACAAAAGAACTTTGTTATCATCATGTCCCTTAGAGCTAAGGTAACACTAAGCAGTTTGCAGGGTTTTCCACTAATCTGAAACTGCCAGGACATCGAGATTAGGGAAAGGCAGCTGTCGTGTTTCTTTTCTCTTATGAAATTCAAATAAGATGGGAGAAAGATGGTAGTAGAACAAAATACTGAAAATGGATTGCATTATACAGTTATTTTCCCTCTGGCTTTTTTTTCTTTTTCCATCATAGGGCAGATAAAGAGACATTCATATTATTCCTCAGAAACAGCTCATTATAACATGATGAACGAATGAGTGAATGAAAGAGTGAATAGGAAAGAGCAACCTTAATGGAAGCATAATCCCAAAGGTGAAATTAAGTTTTATGTTGTTTTATGTTAGGAACTTCTATTTTTATGAAGTTTTTTCCAACTGAACATTTAGACTACAAGACATCTTGTCTCTAAAGCCCTCAGGTCTCAATTCACACAGATTGTGTTGGAAAGTATATTGAGAATTTTTGTGGGAAACATCTTTAAATGAGTCTTTCTTATTTTATTAGAACCAGAATCTTTGGAGTCCTGTGGATGCACTCAGAGTCAGCTTCTGCAGCAAGCTGAAAACTGTTGTCAATTATAGTTTAGTATTTTCTATATTTTAAAAAAAATTGTGAGAGAAGAATTCTTCTTTGGTTGAAATTTCTTCTTTGTTTCTGTAACTGTTTATTTTCAACCTCACTGCTTTTCATCCTAAACCTGAAAGATTGCACATTTCTTAACTGTTGTTTCCCTAGTGAATCCTTTTCTCTTGTTTATTGAACACCATCACATGAGCTATTTTAATAATGAAAACAAAATTATATGGGTTAAAAGAATTTTAATACCTTTATATTACATACTTTATATTTTTAAGTATTTAAATATATTTAAAATGTAGCCAAAGCTTTTTCCAAGTAAGGGTTTAGAAATTCAACACCAATGCCACTTGCCTGCTTTCCTTAGTTTATCCATCAAGTATTTTTTCATGGTGTGCATTAAAAAGATATACGTGGTTTGTCATTGCCATGAATTTCCTCACATATTTCAAACAGTAATTACTCTTCACAACTCCCTAATAAAGAACAAAACTTTCTCTTGTCCTCTACTAAAAAAAAATTGTTTTATTACTTCCATTTAGAGCAGCAGGTCAGTAACTACGTTCCATTATCACCCCTCAGCATGTTAGTGGCATACTGACAACCTAGACAGTAACCCCTGACTCCATTTCAGTTTTTCTAACCCATGGCTTTCCAGTCATGTAGATTATTCTTATTATAGGTGTTGAAAACAGAAACTATCTCGTTTTAGACCCCTTGAAAATCCTCTGCTTTTTCTCTATTTTAAATAACTGAGAAAAATCGAAGGGAGGTGATAGGGTATAGAGTTGATCCTCAGCTCAACCGCTTTACACAGCTGAAACTCAGCTGTAGCTCAACCTATAAAAGTCACTGACTGTGTCCTGTCATGCCAGAAACAAACATCCACAGTGTCTCATTCAGGGTCTTTCATATGTTGAAACATTCATTCTTATTATTTCTCTATCATGCAGCCAAAAAAACCCCCAAGTTAGCCCTTCTAACATACAGAGAAGCATGCAAGTAAGAACCAGCAGGGCTGAGTCACTACAACTAACATTTGCAAATTTTACTTATTCAGTAAGGTACATGGAGAGAAACAGTGTATGCAGAAGATTCAGAAAGGTTTGTTTGGGGGGTTTTATGTTCCATTTTTCCCTCTCTAAAAAAGTTTATCCACTTTACCAAGTGAGCCAATGACTACATCCATTTTGGATCAACTGTACTTTCCACTTAATTAATTTTACCCTGTTAACCACAGGTACTGCTGAAAAGAAGTGCCTTAAACAAAACAGAAAAAAGGCAACAAATGCCACCCTGAGTGAAAAAAGGTTCTTATGATGGCAATCCAGTATATGTTTGAAGGCCAGGAGTCCAGAGACATTGTGTGAGAGAAATTAGAATATTCTTTCTGTAACTGAAATATCTTGAGTTTTCTTATTTGAAGCAAATCATGCTTACAGGTTATTTTAGGTGTCACTCAGAACCACCTTCAAAAAACCTGAGGAGCAAACACAGCTGTCTTTGATACAAAATGATGTCAGCATTCCATTTTGGCACTGGCGCATGATTTATGTGGGGGACTCTCAGCAAAGCCAGGAAACAGGCTCTAAAAGACCACCTAACTTTGCTTGTTTTCTCCTCATTCCCTGCTTTCCTTCTCAAAACTGTCCCATGAGGAAAGCACATGCCTAGCAGCTTGCCTGTGGACAAAGTGGTAGCACAGAGCTGGATAGTGAAACTGTACTGAGACAGAGGTACAAGAACTGCTGTTTTCCTGACTAAGTACTTCAAACACACTCTCTGGTATGAATATGTGCAGATGAACAGATAAACAGAAGGAATCCATGCTGCTTTTCATGTCTACCATTAACATTAATGAACACATAAGTGTGAACACTGCTGTTTACCCAGGCATCTCAGAGGTTCACTGTGTGAGCTCAGGTCAGTTTTAACAATTTTGTTTGTTCATTTCAGTGGTCCAGATAATAGAGATGGATATTTATGCTAAGAAATTTGGACTAAGACAGATATAAATTACAACATTTCTTTATACTGTGAAAAATACATCTTGTCAAATGGCCTGATTTTATTTTTGTAGGGGTATGTGAATCAGATACAGAATTTTGATAAGCCTCTGACTTAGTGCTACATTATAATTTCTGGTATACAGTACCATTAAAGCAAGAGTAACCCTAAATACAGCTGTCAGTGAAGCATCACTTTTTTGTAATAAAGTTTTATGTGGTATTTTTGTAGATTTAGGTCTATTTGTTTGGCTTCCAATCACGTTCTGTTTAAATTGTTTCATTATTAAAACTTCCAAAAAATATAGTGTTCTTAAGTATAACAATTTGAATAATTTTCTTCCTGCAAAATGTAGATGGCATCAATTTCATATATAACATGTGGAGTGACTGAAATTATTTTTGTTAGTATCTGCAAATCTTGATTGCAGTATGTGAAAGAAGTGCAGTGTGTATTAGAGGTTATTCCTTTGTGTGTTTGAATCAAACATATGACATATGACATTTTTTGATGTGTCCCATATCCCACATTATGAAAGATTTAAAATGGGAAGCAGACCAATTATGTGTGCATGAGTAATAGAAATTTCATTAGCTCACAACAGGAACATCGGAAGGTATGTTAACCTCTCGAGGGAGTTCACCTGTGCCTTCCTAGGCATCTCTCCAGGAGTAGGACTGTGCTCCAGAAGAGCAGGAGTGGTATTTCACCTGAGAAAGGTGTCAATGAATGGGCAACCAAGTTGCTGCTTAATTTGAGTGGGAGGGGAAGGTTTGCTTTGGGTATAAGGCAGTGCTGGGAACTGCTGTGAGAGTCAGCATTCAGAGAACAAGATGAAATGTAGATAAAATCCCTCTACGTCCATGTCTATTGGGGCTTTTGCCATATGCAAGTCTGACAGAGGGGGTTTCATGGTGGTGGTGTGTTTTTCATTGATTTTAATGGAAGGAAGAAGAGCTCGTAAGTAAGACTGTGACAGAGAACAGTAGAACAGAACAGTATTTTATGTGGTTCTGTGTTAGGTAACAGCAACACTCAAGGAAAGCAGAATAGGAAGAACTGGGATTTGCAAGTGCAGCTCAAGTACAAATCAAGATCTTCTGCAGCATAAGGAACTACACTATCTTATATATACTGAAGCGGAAAGGTACCATGATTTTGTGCCAGTTGCAAAAAGAAATCCAACAGCATAATTCTGCAATTAAAAAGATGAAAGTGACAATTTGTTGTTGAAAGTTCTTTGCGGGGATATGGGGTATTTTTAATTTAATCTTAAATCAGAAGGAGGAAGGTGTTCCTGGTGGCATAAATCCAACTGAAAGAAGCTAAAAGTATTATGCTTTGGGGGTTTTTGTTGGGTTCTGGTTTGTTTATTTACTGATTTGGCGGGGGGCAGGTTTACATGATGTTGAATTGCATTTGGCTCTCAAAGATGCAAATCAACTGTAGTGCAAAATTTCAAATATTGTATAGTACTACTACACAGAGGGGAGGGGAGTGGGGGGAGTGGGGAGGGTGTTGAGTTGTGGTACTGGAAAAGCAAATGCCAGAAAAAATTAGTACTTGCAGCAGAAGAACAAAAATAAAGTTGCGTCTGAACTTTGCACCACCCCGTGTGGGTAAGGAATTGCAGATCCCAGAAATGGGGAAAATACCTTTCCTTTCTAGGTACACAGCACTGTCCTGCATCAACATACACACGACTGCTGTCACTAAAGCCAACATGACACTGACCCTGGGTCCCTTAGCTCATGTATGGGTGTTTCCCATTAACTTCAGTGTTAGCTCACTTCTTTGACCAGTCTGTTCTTCCTAAAAGCACTGATACACCTCATCATTCTTAGCAGATAACATAACTCCAGAATTTTAAATTTCTGGATAAATGAGAGGTGCTATTAAATCTCATCTTCTCTTTGCTCTCCCAGGTTTTTGGAAATAATTTCCAAGCAATTGGATCCTGTAGTTGCTTGCCCTTTTGGGAACTAGCTTTGTTAAGCAGAAAATTTGACATTGCTGTAATTCTTAGCCTGTGGAGAAAGATGACCTTACATAAACTTATAAATGTCAAATTCTGGCAAGAATAGAGGCAGCCCTGTGGGATAGTTTGAGTCAACTATATATATTTTAGAGATTCAGACTAAACCTGCCAATGGAAAAAAATAAAGTCAAAAAGAAGGAGTTTGTCTATTAAATCTTATTACTGGGTAGAGATAATGTGGTGCTATGTTTCAGTGTGAGTTTGGCATATAAAACCTATCTTGGACTTATTAAAAATAGGATAAAGCCCTAACTTCCTGGGTTCAGGCACCAGATCAGGAGAGAATTTGTAGATCTCTGCTGAATAAAGATGCAAGGTAAGACATTACCTATTGTAGTGAAACAGGAATGGAATATCTTCCTTTATTTCTCCTGTTTTCTTTTGATGATCAGCATTTGCCTCAATTGTGATGACATGCTTTTGAAGTGGGTAGGGGTAGAGAAGAGAAAAGAGGAAAACTTCTGTCTGGGTGTTAAGGGAAAGATGAAAAAGTATATGAAAAATGAGCACATTCAAATTCTTAGAGCAGACTATTCAGTGCTTTTCTATAAGTTTCTGAAATATTTCTGTTTATAACAAAAATTATAATTCGGGTATTTAATGCAATTAACATAAACTGTGGCTTGCTTTAACTCATGTTAATCAGACCAAGCTGCCATAATTACTGATTTTAAATGTATCTAATTAAAATTAATTTTCACACTGAGGGACATGAAATGTTAACTTGACATTTTATGCAATTTGACAATGTAATACAATTTTGAAGCCCTTTTTCAAATTATTTTTATAGTGATATTTTAAGTTAATTCTATTCATATAAGAATATGACCTATTGCTGCAGATGATTATAACTAAGGTTTGAAAACATTTTCAGTCTTAAGTGTCCAAATGCTGTTTTATATGCTGGAACACTAACAATAGAAATCATAAATTACTTAAGGCAAGACATAAAGTAAACCATTTATCTCTCATCTTTGCTGCTAATTGACTAAAGTGAAAATTCATCTGAAAGGTTTTATGTATTTACTGATGACTTTCAGAGAATGTTTATAATTGCTTTTCATTGAAATGAGGGTGCCATCCATTGTACCAGCAGGTTTTCCCACGCTGTTTCCTGACCTGCAGAATCCCTGCTGCTCCAGTGTTTGGCTTTTCTTAAGCAAGGACCACCAGTTGTGTTAAATTATTCTGTACTATGTGCCCGAGGAATTATGTTGATTTCAGTGCCTGAAATATATCCCTCTCTGTTGACATAAGATGACTACATAAAGCTTCCATCTAATTTTTTACATGAAAGCTCTATTTTGAAAAGAAAAACTTCTAAAATCTTGCTTCCAAGCAACTTGTTTAATAGAATCTGCTGCTTTACACTGGCTTAACAGAGCATACTTGGTTATAAGATGTTTGATATATTTCTTCCACTATGTTTGCATAGCAAAAACAGTCACACAGTCTAATAAACTTTAGAACAAGTATCTTCATTAGCATTGTTTTACCGACAGCAGATTTCATCCAAATTGTTTTTAAAGCTGTGTATCTTGACATGGCCAAACCCATGAAAGCCACGTTACAATTTCCATGCTGCTTACAAGTCTACTTTAAAAGTTTAGAAAGGATCTGATCTCACAGTTGAACTTACGTCAGTGTAAGATAATAACATATACTGCTGCCAATAGTAATTTCTGTCTAATGAATAAATTTTAACAGATGAAGTTTGAAGACATCAGTATCACCAAAAAATATAAAATCCATATTTCTCCTTTTAGAAAAACATGATTAGTATAAAGAACTTCATTAAACTTTCTATGAGGTTATTTAGAGCCTTAAGACTCAATTTCCAAAATAACTGTTTTTCATTTTCTCATTCAGCTTATAATAAGTTGTCTAGGTTTTCACAGCTGTTCTGTATTTATAGTCTAAAGGGAAATTCACTTGTCAGGGATGGTATGACAAAAAAATGTTCCATATGTGCATTTTATTCTTAGGTGTATTTTCTTATTATCTAACAAAATGTCAAGAAATACAGTTTGAAGCCATTTAACAGCACACAAACACAGGCTGCAGGGGTTTTTTGTGGCAGATTCCAACCAATTGAGAAATGATCTGCAGTTTTCGTAAAGAAGTGTAAAATTTTACTGACCTTTCAGACTTTTTGGGACTTTTTACTACAGCTATTCCCATTTCTGGAACTCTTGGAGTGGGCAGATGGAAATCATCCACTTCAGCGTGGCAAGGGAGAGCTGTCATAACCCTTCTAGTTGTCATCAAAATTTTCTGGGCAGCATCTTCAAGACAGTGCATGAACTTCTCTGTTTTCTCCATGTTCTTTCCTAGGATTAAATGTACACCACATCATGAAGACCTTGTGAGGAAACTTTAACCTAACACTTCCAAAGTTCCCAAAAGACTGAGGCTCTCCAGCCCTTTTTTCAGAAAGAAACCTGAAATGAGGCAGTCTCTGCTGGGATGGCATCTGTGCTCAGGTTTGCTCCTAATGTGTGGGCCAGACATGGAAATAAGTAAAAGTCTTGAGATCATTCTTGCTCTTTGTAGACACAGCAGATGAGCCAGCATATTACAGCAGAGATATGCTATTTGCAGAGGTTCCTAGAGTAAATGAGACCTGGAAAGGGTTATTCATGACCTTTCACATCTTCCATATACATCTTCGCCTATCTAGTCCATAATAATAAGTTCCTGTTCCATTGCCAAAAGGCAGTCATTATGAAAATGGCAGTTTCATTTTAACTTACCTTAGGGCTGCCAGAAAAGTACTAATTACTGAGACATATATTGGTGGGTGGTTTGGGTTGTTGTTTTTTTTTTTACTAGGGAGTAATGTAACAGTGAAATGAATTAGCCACAATTTGTGTAAGCCATGATAAAACCAGCTCTGAACTGGCATATGTCTTGCCAGTTATGAAAGATGAAAAGCCTGGTAATATCCACTAGAAAGATCAAACTTTCTTTCCTAGTTGTCCTTTGGCAAAAGACGTGGAATAGATCATCTTTGATCAACAGGGAAAGTAAGAAGTACAACCCCCAGGAAAGCTGCGTTGACAAGTAATTATCAGAAACACCAAGGCAAACAAGGTCCAAAATAAAGACTTCAGTGTTAGGTAAAACTTTTCTATTATCAAACATCTAGGACTGAATTGATTTTTCTGCCCTGGTTGTCTCTAATGACTTGCTCTCTGGAGGTGTTTATCTTCCATTACAGGCATTAAATAAAATCTAGGTAAGCAAAAGAAAAAGGCTGAAATTAGGTGAGATGAATTTCACTTCAGTTCTAAAGAAACTACAGGTTATCTACCAGCCTTTCTCCTGTGGCTGGTACTGGACTATGGCATTAAAATGTGATCCCTACAATTACATTGAATAAATGAATGTCATCAATGCATAGTGGAGAATAAATACCTCTTTTTACAATAATGGGTAATATTTTTGCTACCTGGTAATGCACTAGATGGAATGCTATCCTCTTGTAGTAGATACCACAGAGCTAAACAAATGTTAGTGCTTAGCACTGAGAAAAGGTACTTGTGTAAAAAATGTTTGGATATTTTTACCATTCTCTGCCTAGAATGAATATAATTTCCAAAATGCATTGCCAAAATAATTTCTACTTGTATGAATTAAGCTGTGAAGAACTCAGTCCTTTTGAGCTGACTCTTTCCAATTATTTATTACGACTGAAATAAATTACATAATACATTTAAGCTTTGGCAGCTTATCTATAACCATATCTGTGCTGTTAATAGGCTCCCCAGTAAACCACCCCAGATATACCAGTTACGAGCACAGCTTGAAATTGCCTGTTAAAATGTATTTTTATTTTTTCACCATACACAATGCTGGTGGCAGCATTTCAGAGAAGAGTAATTTTCCAAAACATTTAAGAACATGTCAAGAGAAATAGCTGGAAGTGTTTAGATTAAACATTTAAGTTAGAGCTTGCTTAAGTAAGTGGCTAAATGTTTTATTGAACTGCAGCAGCTATGATGTGAAAAAACCTCACAAGCTCCTTGTTTCCTTAAGAATTACTCTATAAACTCATTATGTGAGCAGCTTCTGCCCAGGAGCAGTCTCCTGTGAGAGGCAATACCTTCTGGCTCCTTAATGGTTTGCCATTTCCACCACACTGTGGCTAAATGTTGTGCCCTACGCCTCTGATTATTCAGACTGTGAATTTATATCAAAAGCCCAGCTCACCTCCATTCCATAGATGCCGTGACATCTCTTCTGCTGATTCCTGAGTTTGCTTTTGGTGCAGGACAGCCAGAATGTTTCTGAAGGTCAGTGCCCAAGCCGCAAACCTTATTCACTCTTCAGTAATTCAAGTTCTGCACCTTTGCTTAAAACAATTGAAGAAGGAAAGGAGTGGGTTTCTTGAGGGGTTTACTTGTGGAACAAGTTTCATAGACCACTCAAACTCTGACAGAGTATTAAGCCCAAGTGATCGTCAGGACTGACCTAAAATGTGATTCCAGTGAAAATGTGTCCTCATATATTTTTATAAGGTTTTTATAATGTAAGTCATCAGCAAATACTCCATCTCCCCTAACAATGTAATTAAACTGTTGCAAATGTGGTACATTTACAGCATGGCAAATACATTTATCTTCTCTTAACCACTTACCTGACTTGCTAAAGGTTTTTAATAATGCCCAAAGTAATGGGACCTGAATAATTCATGTCCAAATTAGATATGCATTAATGGTCCCAGTGTAGTTAACTGGAAAACTAGGATCTGGCTTAGAGTATGCTTAGAGCAATAAAACACTTTGAAGGCTCCTGTGACTGTAACTGCTGGGCTCAATAAAGCTGAGTCACTAAAAAGCAGTGAATTAATCTTTCCTGTTTACCTTCTCTGAAGTATACTGCTTGTGGAACCACTGCCATAAAGGAACACTTTAGTTTACATGGCCGAATAATCAGACTTTTGCTAACATTATTTGCAAAATGCAATCATTTAATCATACCTTTTCCAGCGAAACTGATTTTGTAAATTTTCTGTAACAGATTGTTTACCATTTCAAAAGTTTGATAATTTGATTATAGATTAAAATTTATAAGATAGTAGCTTTCTGAGCATTATCTCAAATTTCCAGCACAGTTTCTGTCGGAAGTTAACCATGTTCAGATAACGCTCTCTTCGAATATAAAGACAAGTTTTATTACAAAGAAAGAAACAAAACAAAACAAAAAACCCAAAAGCAAACAAAACAAATCAAGAGCAACAAAAAAGCTAAAGCCTGCATTTGATGCCGGTTCATGGGGCGGGGAGCAGGGCGGCAGCGCGGTGCGCGCCCGGGGGCGGGCAGCCGCAGCAGCTCGGGGTCTCCGCTGCGGCCGTGCCCCGGCGGGGCTGCAGGTGGCGCTGCGCCCCCGGCCCTGCCGCAGCTTCCCCGCATCCCGGCCTGGCGCTCCCAAGGCGAGAGGCTGCAAAAGGAATGCACGCTCAGGCTTAAAATTCTGTTCAATTCAGTGATCTGGCATTATTCCTTCCAGTCTCTTCGGTTTTCCTTCAGCAATGCTGACTTAAATACGATTTCATATTATGGCTATAAACTTGTACAGCGATAAACCTCTCCGACTGTCATGTTGTAGTTTTACCATCAGTGTGGTGAACCTGCCTGCTATTTTTGGCTGGGGCAGAATTAATTTTCTTTGCATCAGCTAGTGTGAGGCTCTGTTTTGGATCTGTGTTGAACACTACACGGATAACACAGAAATGTTTTTGTTACTGCCAAGTGCTGCTTACACAGAGACAAGGCCTTTTCTGCTTTTCCTACTGCCACACAGCCAAGGAAACTGGGCATGCATGGGAAAGTAGGAGGGGNGCATGCACAGCTTTTGCTTTCCCTATGAAACTGTCTTTTTGTCAGCCCATAAGTTTTCTAGCTTTTATGCTTTTAGCTCTCTCCCTGATCCCAGTGGTGGGGGAGTGAGGAAGTGGCTGTGTGGGGCTTGGCTGCTGGCTGGGGTGAAACCATGACAAAATCTTACACACTTCTTTGTAACAATCCTGTATTCTCTAAATACGTTAATTTATCCCTTCTTTACCGTTTCTGTCCCTAAGTTTGTGAGTAATTGAGAGTCTATGACAGTGGCAGGACAAAATATATGGGTAATGCAGCGTGTGTCCCATTTTGTGTGTATGCAACCATCTTCACCCTAAGGCAGCCCAAATGTTCAGTGCAGACCAGTATCTGAATGAAGGAACAGATGGCTTGTGTCAGTGGTGCATGGTCCAAGAAAGGGCACTAAGGAGTCAGCAGAAGGCAGTCATCTTTGTCCCTGCACTCCTCTCTTCAGTTTGTTCTTCGCTCCACAAATAAGATTCAAGATCATATTTGACATTGATTCTGAGCACGGTAGCCTAGATAAGAATATGATAATGGGTAATAATCAGGAAGAAGGAGAAAAAAAAAATACAGTGTCTTTTCTATTTTTTATGTCTATACAGTAGTGATGTTATAATGTTTCAATCTGAAATAGTTATATGTTGCAGACAATACAGTTACAATTTTAATATGTAAGAATAGAAATTTTACGCTTTCACTGTGCATCCCTTTCCTATCTGTGACCGCCTTCATGCCCTTCTTTGCTACAAGGGTGTAGGGCTGACTCATGATCAGCTTTGTGCACCAGGTTTCCTTGGGCAGTTCCTGTGCTGGTGCAGGGGCTTGCTCTGTGCCAGCCAGGGCAGGACTTGCATTTGCCTGTGCTGAAATTCATGTGGTCCCTCTCAATCTGCTGAGGTTCCCCACAGATGGTAGCCCTGCCCACTGGTGTGTCCAACACCACCGCTAATTTGATATTCTCCTCAAAATTTCTGAGGGTCCCATTGTCCAGATCATGACTGTCTGCTTTGAAGGATCCTCCAAAAATACACTGAAAGAGTAATTGGGAAAGGTAAATGGAGGAGTATAGGAAGTAAGTTATGGGTGCCCAGGAAGGCTGTTGAGGAAAGAATCATACTCAATTAGCAGAGAGGTGGCTGATAGTCAGACAGGAGAGAGCAGATTACTGATCCTAATGTTCAAGAGACAAACAAGTGGTGAAGATCTGTCACTGGAATGAGAATAGTTGGGCAATGGTTGAAGAAGGTTTTACAATACAGCTGGAAGCAGGAACTTCAGGGGAGCACCGTACAAAATGGGAAGAGGAGGTAAGTACTTTTATATTTTTAGCAAAGGAAATCAGTTCACATTAAAACCACTCTTAACATTTGATGATATTTTTGTTCAGATAATGAACTAGAATTATTGTGACTCTCTTAATGCCTATGTAAAGTGCTAAAGTGTATTGGGATCACACAACCTCATAAGGGTTAAAAAATAGAAGTCACTGAAGTCCCAGATTGTTCACATTTCAATACTGTGACTGGGTATCCTGTAACAGATAAAAAAAGAACATTCCTCTGCAAAGGAATAACCCTCCCTGCATCGGTGAATGCTAAATCTGTGTTCTGTTTCTATTTAAAATGTAGCCAAGCTCTTCAATTAGATGGAATTTCAGTTCACTTGCTGCAAATGTGAAGCAATACTCTGCTTGTTTATTCCTTCTAGAGTCAGTAATACCAATGAATTTTCTTCCATTACAATATGCTTAAATCTGTTGTTTCTCCATCGGACAAAGTTCTCATTGTAAATATAGATACTGAGTTTCCCTTAAGTATAAGTGATTTCTAATTATTAGTTTTCCTTCAATGAGACATGAAAGTTAAAATACAGAAGAGCACTGTTCTATTCCCAACCTTGGATCTGAGTGATAGGAAGTTGCTGGGCAAGAAAATGAAAGCAATGATTTTAGTTTTATCAATATTGAGCAAAATTTGTATAGAGGTCCTTTAAACAGGGAAAAAATATTCAAATCAGATGATGGTTATAAGTGGAAGTACACACAGACTAATAATAAGACGGGAAGACAGCTTATTTGGGAAGTTCTCAGTTTTTTACTTTGAGAACATTGTTTTGTCTCTTTCCTCAAATTTTTCCATTTCTGACCTTGGATCTTAATCAATTATTTAAATCAGAAATAATATGCGAACAAAATTGCACATGCATAAAAGGAAGAAAATCACTGGTAAATACAGTTGTATAAAATAGTAACTCACCGCTTTAGGACCTAACACTATTTCTTAATACATCTAGACAAAGGTCACTTTCTCTGACCAGTGGGGACTCAGACCCCTAAAAGCCCTTTTTTGGTCTCATTCAACACTTTTCATTGAAATTGTTAGGGATCAAGTGAAGCAGCTAACTTCAATTATGATTCTAAGTTTTGAATGATCTGACATTTGAAATAAAAACAGAAATCATGCAAATAAGGCCTGAATGCATTTCTCTCAAATCTGTTGCCATTCACCAATGTGAAGACTAAACCTGACCCTTAATTCACTTTACCATAAATGGACAAGACTGTCTCAACAGACATTCTTGTAAGTATTACACTAAGCTCTCTGTCCTATATCATCTTAACCTATATTACATTCCTCAGTTAATTAATCAGAAGAAAGATGCTTTAAGATTTTTAAACATCAAGTGTACTTTTATACCATCAAATTTTAAAAACCCAACACAACAGGAGGCAAAGTAAATTTATCTGAAACCTTAGTGACTTTTCAATTAGAATTTCTTCAATCAATATAATATGTAATGTATTGGTTGAAGGCATTTACCAAATAGTCCCAAACTGCAGACTTGAATCTCTGCAAATCTATCATGTGAAAAAGGAAGCATATTTTTGTCTTAAGCTGAACTGAGCTACCCCTGCACTGACAAAGACTAACACTGAGTTGCAAAATGCCATCTATTGCTAGGCTACTCGTGATGAGATCTTGATGTCTTATCTCAAGGAATAAGCCTCCTGCTCTAATTGACCTTACTTTGAGCAGAGGTGGGAGTAGAGGTCCTTTCAAAACTCTTCCAGCCCTGTGATCTGTTTCAATCATGTCAGATACATTCTGTAACTGTTCCAGGTGCCTTCTTTATGCATGCATTGAGGATAACCATCCTACTTAATGACTTTGGTTGAATGGCATTCTTATCCTCTCCTCAGCCTCTTCAGCTTACGGCCTCACATATTGATGTAAATAACTGTGATACGTCCTGCAGCTGCTACAGCTGTCTTCCAGCAACGATCAGAGCTCTTTCTCATTCGTCTGTAAATATAACATCATAAGATTACTGTTGGCCAAGGATGAAACAGACAAAAGTTTCCTCAAGTTCACCTCACCAATATCTCCTCTCTTCCCTCCCCATGTTCAGTACGTGTTCCCTGGGAGTTCCTGAGTAAACAGTGGCACTCTTCAATGTCTTTGAAGGCACTCTTCAATCATTTATCTCTGGTTGTAGAATATTTTGGCACTGTCTAGACAGCTGAGTAGATTTTCTGCTAAAAGATATTAAGAATTACGCTATTTGGTAGCAAAACAGTCAATCCTTCTCAACATCACTGCCTGGAAACAAATAATATCATAGCATTTTTGCATAGAATATGGGCCTTATTATGTATTAAAATCTATGTACTAATTGATACACTCACACAAAATCAGTTTTGGTATGTCAAAAGTTTCAATAAAACCAGCAAAATGATTAATCTAAAGCATCACATTTAAAAATATAAAGACTGGAGCGGGTTTATTTTATTGTTCATAAGTCAGTCTGTCAATGATATTTATTGAATTGCCATAGTTAGATAAAGCTCTCGGATTTAGCAGCATAACTCCCTTTCCTCGCTTATATTTCTTATGTCTTCAACTTGCTCTTATTGTATCTTCAAATATTTTCTTCAAGCATAAAATAAATTAAGCACTGTTCTGCACCAGACATACACTTTAATGGACACAGGCCTGTCAGCTCCGGTGTCCAGGTACCGTTGGAAAATCAGTTGTTGGAATGACAGTTTGCATCCTATTGAAAGTCATATGGCACAGATTATTTTATTATATAATAGACAAGCGTTTGCATTATGTGGAGCAATTAGCAACCCTAGTGCTTGCTATCCTTCCTGTGTGGGGACCTGAAACCTCTAGCCTAGTGGATTTCACTTTAAGACCATGTTATAGGAGAGAATTAAAGCCTAAACAATACTTATTTAGATGGTAATTAAACCAACCATCAACTGACTGGTGATATTGTAGTCTGTTGCTTGGCAACTGCTAGGAGCTGACAAATTAATTCTTTCTTTTAGACTGATATTAATTGCCTCATTTTATTAAGTTAGAAAAAAAAGAGAAACAAACAACATTACAATGATTTAAAAGTTAAGGCAAGAGAAGATAGTCTGAGGAGAGATACAGAATTAAATCATGTAAAAGGAAAACAGCTAGAACNGGAGAGGAGAGGAGAGGAGAGGATTTGAAACAGGATGTCCAAAATATGTTCATCTTCAGTGTGGGGACATTGACATAGCAATGATACTGGGTTGGTTGTTTTGTTTGGTTTGGTTTGGTTTTAGCTTTCTTTCAGTCTGGAAAAGCTACCTTTTGACAAAATAGAACTGTTTTGATGCAATGATTTTTTTGTTAAATATAGGCCTCAATGTGCATAAGAATTTTGTTGGTCCAGTATGGAAGACCATTCAGAGTAATCTTAAATAACCTAAAAAATCCCACTAAGAATATTTATTTAAACTATCTTTGAATGAAATTTAAATTTAGGTACTTGCTGTAAACAAAAACTTGGAACTGGATCTTCAGTAATGAAGGCGATTTTATCCCACACTGCAATAACACCCTCTCCTAGCTTCCAGTGGTTTAAAACGTTCCTCTATTTCCAAAATCACTTTCTGCATCATTTTTCATGCTGCTTATTGGAGAATTCCAAAGATCACCTTCTGCAGTGAACAGGACAAGTTGTAATTAGCTGAGATGATGAACATGGCTAGACTTGTGCCAAAAAAGAGCAGCTTTCATATAGCTCAAACAATTCTTTGCAATTAGTTCACCTGATTATTTGGGTTTAAGGAAAGAAAACAAAAGCACATTATAGTACAGGCACATTAACTACAATGCAATTAGTGTAATTGTAATGTAATTATAATGCAGTTGCAATCTGTTAAAAATTATTCTTGCTAATGTGTCTGAATTACGAAGTCTAATTGAAGTTTTACTTGATGGTTTCATCTTCTGTAGAACACAAGAGAAACTCCTTGTCTATTGCTTCAGTTGTTTCAATTTTTTGTTTTTGTTTCTTTGAAGGAACTGGGCAAAAATCCCTGATATTCCACTTGCAATAAGGATGTCCAGTCAAGTGCCCAAGTGTCCATGATCAGAACACCTTCATATGGAACCAGTGGTTTTGTCATGAGAAAGGGATTTGGATTGACTTTCCCTTCTACTGCATAAAATGTGTCCAGACTTAGTGAGTCTAAGTTTTGTTGATTCCTTAACACAACTTTAGGTGATTCCTGATATGGTTGGCAAAAGGAAAAGGATGTGCCAGTGTGAGCACCACATTCCTGTTAGATGCTCACTTCCAGGGGCCAAAGTTGCAACCAAAGCTGATGGTGAGTCTGCTGAGAAAGTGAGCTGGGGAGGGAAAATGGCATCTCTGCTGGCTACAAAGAAATGTGAGTTTAGTGTCTCTCATTTAACCCTAGAGCTAGGCCAAGGATGCAAGAAGGTAAGTAAAATTAGATTTCACGCCTAGAATGATCTCTGGGATTAAGATGCTGTCCTTTCTCTTTAGACAACTGGCTTACTCTTTTTCCCATAGTCTTGCTTAGCGGAGTTGCTGTCACCTTTAAACAAAGTGTCTTAACTTGATTTGAGGTGAGCCAAATGAGCTCAAGCGCTCATTATTTGTGTCCCAAATGAGCATACTCAGTGCTGCAAAGAAGAATTCCTTTCGTCTCTCCACTGCCCTGCTGGACAGCGCAAAGGAGCACCAAAGGAGTCTGATCCAAGTGCCCACTGGAAAGGGCACTCTGCTGGGAAGAGGGAGCAGTGAAGCCCTCTGAGAGGCTGCTGCAGATTGTTTCCCATGACCTTCCAGTGCAAAATGCCTAAACAGTTGTGAGAGCAGGAGTCAGGACTTCAAGGATTACATACACCTCCAGTGCAGCTTGCTAGAGAGTGGTATGCCTTTTCCTGGAGACAGCAAGGATTGGAGCACTGTCTTGAAAGTTTAAATACCAAAGGAGGACTTTGGAACAACCTGCACAAATGAATGACCTCCCTAAGTTTCCATGAGAAAGGTGCTGGAATGCATCTTGAAAGAGATGGGTTTCTATCCTTTTCTAAAGCATCTGACCTCAATGGTATCTTGTAAAAAAGAGAATTGCAAGAATGCAGGAGAAGCTGTAGTCTGTCAGTTCTGCTTAGTTCTCTGTATGTGGAATTAAGTTACTAATTAGGGTAGGGAGCTGTAAGAGAAGTCACATGCTCTTTTGCCCTGAAGATCTTGAAATTAAAAATACTTGAAAAGACATTCTTAACACAGGAACTGAGAACTAATTGCTAGTGCCTGTACACAAGGAAGCATTCATTATTTTCAGTTTGCAAAATATCCTTATCCTTAGTATTTCCAGATTCTTGCTAGTACTCTGATGGAAAAACATCATTAAAAGTAAATAGGTTATACTGAGGGAAATTTTTTAGCATGAAGTACTCCGTCGCTTGCCAGAACTTAATGAAATTTATGATGTGAGAATGTCTACCAGATTGGGAAAAAAAAAAAAACCAAAACCTAATTTTTTTTCAGCTGTAACAATTCTATAATAAAATAGCCTTTGGAGTAATTACATCAGTGATTTTCACAGGCACCACACACACTATGCATAGACAAAGGAATAGCAATTTGTGGGAGACCTGAGATCATTTTGCTGTGTAAAAGTAGCCGGTCCAGCCTTTCTTTGACAGTTGTTCCCAGCTGTATACATTAAGTGGATCTCTTATACCTATCTGAGCATTCTTTGACTAGAATAGCTGTATGAGTAAAAATCCACAGGTATTTAATGATACTCTTCCACACCACTCCATAGGACAGCAACTTCTGTTTGTGAAGAGCGCTTTCTATGTAGGCATTTCAACTGATGTGGTCCTCACAGAAATCCCCAGATCTTCCCAGTGACTTGGATGCATCCAACCTGGAGCAAGGCACTTCCACAGTTCTGAGCTGAGGCAGGCACCATCTGCCCTACTGGTTTCAGTCAGGCAGTAACAGCCCTTGCTGCTCAAATAGGAAAGACCCTCAGGAAAGGGCATTATCTAGATGATCAACGGGGAAGCATGAATCAGAAATGTGGGCTTTGTCAGCTGCTGTGAAAAGCATATTCTTCTGCATGATGAAGAAAACTCAGTATATGGAAAAATATTATTATTTAATGAACTCCCATTGTCATTCTCATTTGAAGTTGCTAATGAGGCTGAAGTCAATATCCTTCATCTGTTCAGTAAAGTGAATTCTTCATCTTGACAGTCCAAGATTGCCAGTGGGTAGACACAGATTTGTGAGAAGAACTAAATGGTGTTTACTGTGGTGACTGATTATCTCCTGAAGAATCATGTGTTTTTCTCCAACAGTAGAGGATATAATTTAATTAGACTGTTATTTTAAATGTTCTGACTTTTTTTAATGCATTAACTTATGGCCTGTGGCTGATAGAAAAGAAATTAACGCTGACTCCTTTGAGTGTGGAATGAATTGCAGTTTGCAAGGGGAGAAAATTAATTATAAATGCCTGCTATTTAAGTTTTCCAGATTCAGATGAGAAATGAAGCAATTATTACATGTCAAGTATATAAACAGTAATTCGTCAACATTTCAGCTTATTAATTCTAACATTTGCCATTCCATGTAACATATTTATCACATTTTATTGCTTGTTGATGAAAAATCTAGCTTAGTTCTCTCAATTATCTTTACACAGCTGCATAATGAAGCAACAAAGTAAGGATGTATATCACAGTCCTGAACGCCATGAAAGGGTTCTTGTTTGTCTTGACTTGAGCTCTGAATAAAGCACTGAGACCGGAGCCTGGCCCAGCTACAGGTGTTCATCCTCATTTCAACTTCCCAGCCTTGCTTTCAAGGTGTTGTGCTGCTGTGCTCTTGATGCTCAAAATCCATTTCTGCCTACTAATATGTGCCCAAGCCCCACTGATTCAGTCTGCCTGGGTGCTCCTTCTTTCTCTTTCTAATTCCATCTCTGTGGCTTTCCTCATCCTTTCTCTGTGCCTGCGATTACATAAGAGCTGGACTGGGAAACCTCCATCATTTTCAGACCCGTCTCTGAAATTCCTGGTGTTTTACTGCGCTCCCCGCAAACTCTGCATTGGCATGTGTGACCCATTTCCTTTCACCCTCTCATTCTCAGGGTCATCTCTCTAATCTAGGATCCTCCAAACTTTACCTTATGGACTGAAAACAAAGGCTAAAGCTCCCTCTTGACTAAGACACACAGCTACGTTTGTTGATGATCTATTTATGGAGCTGTTGTAAAATCTTCCTGTTCTGCACTGCTGCTTCGGTCTGGAGGTTCTTCCGGTACAGGGTGCCAAAATGCAGAAGCATGGCCACGCAAGTGGATAGATCATAAGTCTGCGTTTCGTAACAGCTTTTTGCTGCTGTGTGATATGTGATTTATTGTTTTATATCCCAGGGTGAAATTCTGGCCCAAGTCACATTGGTGGAAAACTGCCATGACTTTAACCCCTGGTGTTTTGTTATTCCTTCACAAGGTTAGCCAAATTAAGTTTTGGGCCACAAGAAAACACAGTAAACTCATGCCACTTGAATTTAAAGGAAAAGGGAAATTTAAAACCACATTTTACAAACCAGTCACTTCGGGGAAGGCATGTATGCTGGCAGCTGCTGAAATGGCTACAATATACTCATTTTAGGCTTACTTGTAATCAAATGTCTTTGCTAATAAAGTCTTCTAGCCTTAAGGCTGCATCAGTCCCTAGGACCATTTAGCCACAAACACATGGTGCATGTGCTTTACAGAATAAAACAAAAACCTGCACAGAAACACACACTTGTGACAGGCACCAATGCACCAAGAAACTTGATCTTATTCCCCTATTGACAAGCCTGAGGCTGAAGCAGACCATGGATGACCAGGATGATGAATGCAGCCAGTCCGTGTTTTGTCCTGGAGTAACACAAAACCTGGTTCTGCTGGGCCATCCACCCCCAGAGCCACGTGCATGGCATCTCCCTCTAAACTTATCCTATGGGTCTTAAGTCCCATCTTAAGAACAGCTGAAGTCTTTCCCCTCCTTGAAGTGAATGCTTAATACCTTTTATTTTTTTTGACTGTTTCAACATCTAACATATTAGAAACTATGGCACATCAAGTAACCGATATTGCTCTGATGCATTCAGGAGCAAAGTCACTTAATTTATTTGTATGCAATATCTTTATATTTATTATGAAACAGTTTGTTTATAGGAGCTGGCACAATGTTGTCAGCATAAGGTAAGTTGGCACCAGAGTCTAATTATATCATATAAAAGCAACATTTGCATTATTTATCATATATGCCAGTCTCAGTTGCCCTGATAAGTTAAGCATACATGCAGAGAAACAGTTTTAAACAGAAACTTAGAAAGAAATATCCAATTTTTAAGATTAGCATTTAATTTTCTTTTTCCAATAGTTAAAAAAAAAAAATTGCCCATAGAAGACATTTAACAGTATTATACTTGAGCATAGATGGAACAAATGACAGGCTGACAGTGCTTGTTCAGAAGGCTGCACAGGACAGTAGTAAAACTAGAGTGGAGGATGTTATAACATCTGACACCCCAAAATAAATTATGAGCTCACGAATGTAACTTATTAGTTGACAATCTCAAGTTTGTTCCATACTTCCACCTTTGTCTTGGGGTCAAACAAATGTTACCTCTTTAACAACAGTCTCTTTCCTCATCTTGCTGTGTTTCAAAGAACCACATGCAGATATTCAAAGTTACTTTCCTGCAAGAGAGAGGAAAGTTATTACATTTCTCTTAAGAAAATGGACTCTTCTCCACGTTTGCTTAATATATGTATTGGGCTGTGCTATCTCACAGTGTAAAAAAAAGTCTTAGAAGCAATGTTTGTATATGAAGTGTCATTATGATATTCACTATGTAACCAGGCATTGTGGTTTAACCCCAGCTGAGAGCTAAGTACCGTGGAGCCACTTGCTCACACACCTGTATCCACAGTGGGGTAGGGAGGAGAATNTTTATTTACTGAGCATGATGTTCTTTGGCATGGAATTACCCCTGAGCCAGTGTCAGCTGTCCTGGCCGTGCTTCCTCCTGTCCTCTTGTGCACCTACACACTGGCAGAGCATAGGAAACTGAAAATTCTTGACTTAGGGTAAGCACTGCTCAACAACGAATAAATCATCAGTGTGTTATCAACATTATCCTGTAACAGCTACTAGAAAGAAAGAAAAGAAAAACTCTATCCCATGAAACCAGGACACTTGGAATAAGAAGTAAAACTGTTTAATTTCTCTTTTACACTCCTCTACACTCTAAGAACATCACATATAGGTATTTCTCAGATGATCACCTTGTTCTGAAGTATCAGAATGTGTTTAAATTTCTTCTTCTCTATAGTAGTACTTTCTTTCACTTTGCATGTTTTTAATGAGAACTGAAACAAATGCTTACTTTCATCTAGATAGTATCTGAAGCAGTGTTTTGCAGATGTACATGTCCCTACTTAATTTAACTGGCTTTAGCAATGTCTGAGGGTGATTTAGAGTCCTTTGAGTCCTCTGCTGACTCAGTTACGATGCATGCTAGAAAAGCAGAGATTCATGTTCTTATCATGTACCCTCCTGTGGTACGACCAGTGCTCTACTTGATGCTGCTTTTTTTGATTGATATATCTGAATATCTCAGTCCATTCAGAGGGATCTATGTACACTCTACTTAGCTGGAGGCTAGAGACACCTCCTAGGAGATGTGATAGAAATACTTTAACGAGAATATTTTATTAAAATAATCCCTGCAGTAAATAAACCAAGTTTGGTTTGGTTTGTTGTTTTGTTCTGTTTTTTAAATGGATGGACTGATATTTACAGAGATAATTATCTTGTACAGAATTGGCACCTTTAGCTAGAGTAAAGGCTCTCAGAATACTTTCCTTGCAGCCTCAGTAGAACTCTTCATTTGAAAAGGTAATCAAAATTTAATAGCAAAAATCTAAGGCTGATACTCATCCAAGCTGTTCTCATTTGGAGCTGGACAAGAAAATGAGAGAAAATATCTCAGAATCTGAAGGGTATTGGAGGGAGACCACTTCAGGTATTTTTGAGCATAAATCAACTCACTAGCTAAATTAAGGTGTACATGCTGTGCAAGTTCAGCTCATTCAAAATGCAAAGCCTGGGGTTTTTTGGTAGGCCTTCCAGCAAAAACAGTCCCAAAATAAAAACACATAAATCCATTCCAGCCTGGGCTGCCTGCAGGGATGTGAGAGAAATAAAACATCCCAACAAGATATATTTATGACATCTGGAGCAGGCTCAGTACAATGAGGTTTGGACCAAAGACTGAATCACTGTTTGCTAAGCCATCCACAGTGACAGTGAGCCGAGAAGGAACATAGCAAACCATTTACCTAATAATTGAACAAATAGTCTAGATCTTTTTTAACAAAACTATTTTGAAAAATATTTCAGTATGAGCTAAAAAATGTGACTAGTAAAACCCCTTAATTTTGTCCAGGAGCACTTGCAGTAAGTCACAAGGAATGCAGCTTCTATCCTCTCTGTATACCATTATCACCACAGAAATAAAGCAGGTAATTTACAAGATGCCAAAAATTTGCTTGCCAGGACAGAATAGCATTATTTACTGTTATGCTTGGTTGAAGGTTTTTTGTTATTTTCTTGAGGGATGGGGAAAAAAATAGCATGCTGCTGAACATCAAAACAGTTTGACAGGGTTTTTTCAGCAGCATTTCAAACAAAGTCGTAATCTGCTTTCAGTGTTGACAAAATTAAAGATATTATGGCAAAGGTTAATATTCTATATTCCAACCAATATTGGTTGAGTGAATTTGACTTATGGAATTTCTTGCACACAACCAAAAGCAATGTCATGAATATTAATCCCGTATCCAGGTTAAAGAAGGAGCAGAAATACTGCAAATTAGATTTATCAATATTAAATACAGAAGTAATTTAAATTCTAAACATGTTTTAATTTTGACATTATTTGATACAGAAGTCACATACCCGTCTCTTTACACAAAGAGAAAAAAAAAAGTTATTCCTTTTTTTGTATGCTTCCTCAAAAGTCTTTAACATCCTTTGGATTAAAAAAACCAAATCTACAAATAATTTTGCTGTTACCCTTAAACTGACAGCAGGAAGCATGAAGGTAAAGAATACCGGGGTTTTAATTGATATATCTGATATAAATCCTTTCCTTTTAGTGCTTGGATTCGCTAAATCTTGTCCTCCAGTGCACAGGTCTTCTTTTCATGTCCGGTTTTAAAAGTTCTTATTCTGCCAGAATCTTTGCAATCAAAATTCAAATCAATAATTTTGTTTAAGCACTGAAAAGACTATACTGGTTCAATATATTCTAGCAACCTCTCATGTAGAGAGAAAATCCATTGAGAGGAGAAGAGTAAACACAGAACGGAAGTTTGCAGAGAATCAATAAACATTTAGGAAAGTACTGGCGATGAGAATGTGTAAAATTGCTATCAAGCTTCCATGTTGGTGCACTCAGTGTTCTTGGAAATGTGGAATTGATAGTGCAGTACTGCCTCCACTGAAGTCAGAGGAGAAGGAGTTGGTTTTCTGACATGGATCCAGGTGGATATACAGAGGTTTATCGTATCACTAAGAAATGGCTTGTCTGAGAAGTACAGAGAATATTCCACAAGAGCCTTGGTTTGCAATAGGACCAGGAAAAACACTGTACCTCCTTTTGCAACTTAGTCCCATGAAAACTGAGTTACCTGTAGGAATTACACTCATAACTAATGGTGGGTTTAAGGTATGCAGTACCTTCATTAATGTGCAATTGACTGTCCCTATGAAAGAGAGGAGAAGAGCAAGCTGGGCTTTATCTTGGACTCAGTTCTTTGAAAAGTGGTTTTCAAAGGAGCCAACACCAGCATTCCCACAGCCATAGATACAAATCCATGGAGCTCATGTCCTCCTTATTTACTTTTTCAGGTGTATGACCAGTTTCTAATCTCCTCAGAACTTACTTTGTTGTGACAATGTGTAAAAAAGTCCTGAAGCTGCCCTGAAATTCTTTCTTCCCGGGAGTAAAAGTGACAGGTAAAAAGCCAGAGGCCCACCTGCCTGGCCTGCATTCTGCAGGTAAAACCTCTCTGCATGAATAGACAGCCAGCAGACAGTGCCAGTAGTGGCCAGGAGCTCTGTGTGGACTGGTGGGATGTGTCCAGCCCTGGCAAGGTGTACCATGACACCTGGGTGCCTCAGAATTCCTGGTGGGGCATCAGTGTGCTTCCCAGAGCAGAGTAACTGCTTGGCTGTGTAATTTCTGAGAGTCCCTGTTTAGGTTTTGCTCTAGCTGGTTGGAGTGTGGAGGGGGGCAACACTAAGTGGAGAGGCTCCAACTCCCACCTTGCCAGCTGCTGGCCCTGGAAAGGTCTCAGTGCAGCAGGCAGCATCAGGGCCCCTTCTACACTGGCCCCATGGGTGTCCCTTAAGCACTGGGCATGCTGCCAAGTGATGTTTCACAGCTGCAGGCTAGAGTGAAGAAGCAGGTGAGTTCGCAAGATGTTCTTGTACATATTTGGAAAATTGCAGGCCATTGAGTTTGATTCAATACTGCCTGTTAATCCAGGACTGCTGTTCTTTCCTCCTCAGATTGGTCCAAACATAAGGAAGAATGCAAGTCCACCCATGAGGAAAAGTTTTCAGGGGATTATTGTCTCAGGCATTAAACAGATCTCAAGAGTATTGTCATACACATCAGGTCAAGGAGCACTTCGAAGGCTGTCCTTGCTCTCGTGTAGGACCTTGTTCCCTGCAGCTGCAGACTGACAGACCTCTGCACTTGTGTTTCCCCATCTCCAGATAACTGTTTTTCTGAGTATTTGAATTTACCTTACAAGTTTCATCTTTTCATAGTGTTGCAATATATTTTCTTATCTAGACAGTATGAGCTTAGTTGGCTCCAAAGAACCAGTCATGGATACATAGAGTCTTTCTAATGAAATTTTCACTGTAAAATAACAAATTATTAAGCACTGTCTCTGTAATATTTCTCTTTACATTTTAGCCCATTTTATGTAGCCAGAGTTCAAGGTGGGCAGTTTCTGATAATCAAACACCAAATAAAAATTTCTGTTTCATAAAGTATCATCATAGAATGCTTTGGTTTGGAAGGGACCTAAAGATCATGTAGTTCCAAGCCCCTGCCATGGGCAGGGACACCTCTCACTAGACCAGGTCACTGAGAGCTCCATCCAACCTGGCCTTGAATACTTCTAAGGATGGGGCATCCACAGTTTCTCTGGACAACCCATTCCAGTGCCTCACCACCCTCACTGTAAAGAATTTCTTCCTAATATCTAATTTAAATCTTCTCTCTTTCACTGTGAAGCCATTCCCCTTGTCCTGTCACTACAAGTCCTTGTAAATAGTCTTTCTTCATCTCTCTTGTAGGCTCCCTTCAGGTACTGAAAGGAGCCAAGTAGGTGACCCCAAAGCCTTCTCTTTTCCAGGCTGGACAAACACAGTTCTCTCAGCCTTTCCTCACAGGAGAGGTGCTTCATCCCTCTGATCAACTTGGTGGCCTCCTCTGCACTTACATAATGCTGTTACTAGCACAATGACATGGGGAAATGCAGAAAAAGTCCTATTTTTTCTCTTTAGTGTTGCAAACAGTTTAATGATGAGCTACTGGAATTAGAGACTGTCAGAGACTGTCATGGTCTTAAGTCCAGCTGGAGATGAAACACCACAAAGTCACTCGCTCAAGCTCCCCTTTCTTTCCCCCCCATTTCAGTGGAATGGGGAGAAGCATTGAAGTAAATCTTGTATGTTAAGACCAGTTAAATAATTGAAAATGAATTAAATACAAAAATAATGGTAAATAATAATAACGATAATAAAAAGGAAAAAAGCTCATCAAATATGAGCACCAATTGCTCACCACCTGCTGACAGATGCCAGAGCCCTCTTCCCAAACCCAGATCAGCAAGCCTTTCAGGCAATTCCCCCAGTTTTTACATCGGGCAGGACATTCTGTGGAGTGGAATATCCCTTTGGTTAGTTTGGGTTACCTGCCCCAGCTATGCTTCCCCCCAGTTTGTTTCTTCGCCTACCTCCTCACTGGCAGAGCATGAGACAAGGAAGAAAATAGTCCTTGACTCAGGATAAACATGATTTACCAAAAAACCAAAACATCAGTGTGTTATCAACACCATTTGCATTCTGAACCCAAACCAGAGCACTGTGACAGGTACTGAGAAGGCATTGACTGTACCCCAGCTGAATCCAGGAGAGAGTTGCTCCAGGCAGGCACAATCCCCTCCCGTCGGGCTCTGCACGGCCCCGGTTTTGCTCCACGAGCTCGGACCATCCGTGTTCTCCCTCGTGTCCTGCTCTTTCCCGCTAGATGGAGCTGCGCGGTACGGCATGAGCCACAAAGGCAGCCTTTGACGTGAGGGAAAAACACACATTTCTGATGAAAACCCAAAATGACAGCAGCAGAAATGCTTGCAAATGTTCTGGAGTTCTCGTAGATGCCTTGTAAAAAGCATGTCCCATTTCCAGTGCATAAATTTTGTGGCATCTATACCTCACTGTAATTTTCTGAGGACTGTTTGGAAGGAAGGGCCACATTCTCAAAAGAGTGCAGAATTTTATTTCCATACTGTCAGTTTGCTAAAAATTGAGAATGTGAACATGCTTGCAGGTATTCTGCAGGAAAAATTAATTACACAGCTTGAACTTCTGATACTTTTTGCAGCTTCTCGGAAGAAGTAAATTTATTTACATCTGAGACTTTTTTTTTTCCCCAACCGGATCTAAAACTATAGTCTTTCAAGTCAGGAAGATGAGCTTTAAAACGCTTGCATATATCAAAAATATTTTTTAAGTTCCTTTTATTATGACCCTAGTTAATGTTACGCAACTTAGTGGGTTGTTTTTTGAAATAGCTGTTTTCTCATCCAGTCCGTGAAAAAAGAGAGACTGCACAGCAGGAGATGTTAGCTGGTACACAGGTTTTTTTCAATGTTATTGCAATGACAGCTTTGGGTTCTTGGTTGACATTAAAATGAAAGAAAAATATTTTCCAGCACAGCTAAAGAGCCAAGGCCATGACAAAGTTGTTTAGCAGTAAAAGAATTGACTTTTAGAGACTCTTTAAAAGAAGCCTGAAGCAACTTAGAGGCACAATGTCATATCAGATAGTAGCACCAGTATTTTAACTGGAAAATAAAGCTATTTGAAGATGCCAGCTCAATAATTGTTTTCCATTAGCTAAACGCAATGATATCAGCATCTTCAGAATCTGTGAGACTGGTTTCCTTTATGTTGCTATGATACCATATTATTATTTGGTATGATATGCTTTATCAGGAACCAGCATAGGAATAATGGTCAAGAGTAGAAATGAATAATTCAAATCAAGAAAATTCTCCCTTTTCAAAAAACACTGTTTATCACACAGTTTTCCTCTGAAAAGAGACCCTGTGAAACTGATATCCGTAGGTTTCATTTTTTCTGTCTTTCAAGAGCTCCAGTATCAAATACGATTACTTTCCAAGCTGTTTGCTTTTCCTAACTGCTATTTCTTCAAACTAATCTATGGTGCAGACTGATTTCCTGGGCCTCTGAAATAAAATACTAAAGGTGATTTTCGCAGAAGATACTGAAGATGATTTTTGCAAGGGGTCCAGTTTGTACAGCCTGTTGCCAAGCTGATGAGGGTAAATAGGTACACAGGAGGCAGCTGACTAAATCATTCTCATGGGAATGGGTAAAGCACAATAAACTCCATTTATCAAAGGTGAAAATAGAGGTGATTGCCATTTTTCACTAACATGTAGAGAATCAAGCTCAAGATCCTTTGTTTGGTGTACCTTTGACTTAGTTACCTTCATCCCTGGAGATCAAGGAGTCTAAAAAATCCATGAAGGACCCAGGAGCCCCGAGTCCACTTGGCTGTGAGGAGAGGCAGAGCAGGATGCAGGGCAGCCCTGATACAGTCATGCTCTTCTGTGCAGCCAGGGCCACAGCAGCCTGGGCTTTATCCCACAAACCCTTGTGATGCACTCAGCTGTTCAGTGAAGTTTATCCATATTTAAGAAATTCAGTCATACTATTATAGGGCCATAAGGGTCTGGGGCACATGGTCAGTGAAGTAATGTTTGATGCTGTTTCAAAATGGAGCTTCTAACAAATTTGTAGTTCTCAGGAAATTTTGAATAGTTTCACTTGATCAGATGGTTTTCAGTGAAATCAAATTTTGAAATGCAATTTGTCATAAATTAGAAACGTTTCTTCTCTGCAGTGAAGACATCTTCTGCCACTAACACAAGAATGCAAGAATTTATATGCCAGGATACCATCAGGATTAGAAGGGGTTGCTTTAAATTTACTTGACCCAATAAAAGTGAACTCAGGCTCAGACTGTTTAAGACAAAAGCAAAGAAACAGCTAAAGGATAGAAGAAAAAAACAGTTATAATTCTCTGCTCTACATTTACATAATCTTATTTTATACCGTATTTTGTGTCCTTGTCTTCTCCCACTCTGGTAATTACTTCTTTAACCATTTACCTTGGGAATAGACAATGTTCTGTAGGCACATGGTATTGAGGGAAACAAATGGACACTGGTGTAGTCCTCTTGAAACACCACACCACACCAGGTATGATGGCACAAAGGAGCACTATGGAGTTTTAGCAAAATGGAGCAAGAACTCATACTCCTTTATATTATATGTATTTCCTATGGCACATAAGCAAGAAATGAATAGCTATTTTATTAACCAACCCACTCATACTATATTATTCTTTGTTAGCTTAAGTGTCCAGTGTGAAAATTTAAACACATATATGCTTAATATTTAGATATTTATGTGTTATAAATTATGTATTTTTACATACTTAATTTACTTACAGACATGCTTTGCATGCCAATGCAAATTAAAGATGACTGTTGCTGGTTTATGACATGCAAAGTCCTTCTCATTTGTTAAAAACAGTCAGGACCAAAAGACCACAAAAATTATGTGGTTGCCTTTTCCTGGAAAGAGAGAGTCTGTCTGTGATAGCATGCAGTATCAAGAGGGGATAAATGAATTTGCTATAAATGAATCAGTTTGGCCAAAATTGGTACAATCCCTAATGGAACATCAGCCCAGTCTAATCAGTATTATCGGGCTTGTATTAGCATACAAAGTACGCCCACAGGTGAATTTAACAGAAATTCATTCTTGCACTGTAAGCTATCTTTACCCAGAGACTACCTTTACCCAGAGCACAGATCACTCAGTTCAACATCTAAATAAAATCTCTTCTGCTTTGTGACAGCACAATAAAGATTGATTCAGCCCATTTGACACCTGCTAATTTATAAAACAAGAGGAAATCTATCCATTTAAAGTGTCTTTCAAAAACAGCACAGATATTCCTTTTCTCGAGAACAAGAGATTTACTACTACATCTGACGTATATTTTTAAAAACACCTGAGATGTGCAAAGAGCCCTGGATACCTAATAGCAAAAACACAGAACTAGGAGGGCCCTGAAACAGTTAGACAGATTTGCTGCCATTGAGTATTTAGGCATTGGCAAGAATTAAAAGAACCTTCTTAAGCAAGTAATTCACTTGGTGCCAATTTTGACATTACTTTGCATTTCCTTTAAATGTCTGCAAAACTCCCACAGCCACCACAAATGTGTATTTCTACAGGTACCAGCAGGACTTCATGTAATTTTTTGTCTAATGTAGACCTGAATATGGTGGGGCTGTGGGATGTTCAGTGTGATTTGTTGTATGACCAAATGAAACTGGGGATGACTGTATGTACCTAAAGACCCACTCACCATGGTGACATATGAATTGATCAGTGCATGAGCTAGTTTTAATTTCAAAGCCATAACCTGGGCCAGTGAAATTAGAATTCACAGCTTCCAAATTGTGTTCAAATACGCTCTGTCAATATTAGCTGCCATTCTTATTGACAAGAAACCAGAATCTCTTGATTGTCAAATTTGAACTTAGCTTGACCAAGCACGATTTGTTCTTCACCTCCCAGCTCTGGACCTGCAGGCTGAGGAGAAGCACAGTGGAAAGCAGGCATGGATGGGCCACATTTTATCCCCTTCTTCCCCTCCTCTCTTTGAAGCTAGCTACTACTATTTTGTCTGCAGCTACTCAATTCTTTATTCTAATACCTCTGCTTTCTGAGGCTCTTCCAGTTTAGTACTGAGATATCTCGTAGCCCAGATTTACTTTCAGACCCTGCAAGATTTTTTTGTTCAACTTACGGTCTCAAAAGAAAAAAAATCCTTTCAGCCAGAGGAAGACAGAGATGTCAGCTTCTCTTCAGTATATAGATGGTATCCTGCTGGAGAAGATCCCTGTCTTACAGGTTAACCTACGGACAAGGCTCGGGTGTGGCAGTGTTTCCAGTCTGTAAGTACATACCTGGTACACCTGTTCTATTACTTGCTCGATGTTCTGCCCTTTTGCGGGGCTTCTGGGAGTACCAGGCATCGCTCCAAGCACAGTCTCATTTACACCAGGTCACTGGAACCTAGATGTTCAGGATAATATCGGGTTGTTTGCCCCTCCACTTGTTTCAGAAAGTGCCGCAGGGATCTGGCAGCAGCAGTGTTTTGTCTTAGCTGCATGATGCCACCCTAGCAAATGCAAACGCAGAAAAGGAAGGTAACACCTCTTTCAGGAGAGCATTTTTCTTTTACTTGAAGAACCCAACCATGTGAGCAGGGCTGACAACAAGGATGTCACAAACCATATTATTAGTAGGAAACAGGATTACTGAACTTCCAAAGTACAACCTTAAGTTAAACCTTACCCTAACCTTGTCAAGGTCACAGAGGTGTGATGTTGTCTTCATTTCTATAGGGGATCTCATATTTCTGATGGTTTTCCCTGTTTGTTTTAGAGAGCAACAGCAAGATTTTCATCCCTGAAAATAATACACAGCATAAGCAGCTGGGAACAGCTGAAGCTGTTGTTAATTTCTTGTTAAATGGAAAGTTAAATATCATAAGTACTTTTCAGGAAAAAATTTATAGAAAAATTTTGCTCTGATATTGCCATGCTGTCACAAAAGGGAGCATATACCAAAGAATTCATTGCTTGGTCCACACTGTTGAACATTCACTGCTGAAATAAGACATAAATAATGTAAAAATTGACTCTCATATGGGAACATTCCTTGACTCATTGAAGTATCTATCTTGCCTTCCTTCCTTTTTGTGCAAAACCTTTGAATTAGATGTCCACTGTTAAAAATATTTCTACAAGTCTCTTGTGAAATCAGTTGCTGTTTGTGGAGGGAGATGCTTAGTATGCATTGCCATATACAAAGTATCAAGACAGACCTTGTGCAGTACCAAACCAAATAATCACAGTAAATGAAGTCATTTATTAAGTTAATCTTTAAAACTTTAAATGTAAATATCCCTGCTGAACCAGAAACCCGGTGTCATTTGTGTCACCACATACAGATGCTTTTAAACTAAAGTGCACTAACAAAGCCTAACTGGAGAGAAGAATTTGATAATGAAAAGCAGTGATTCCATTTTCAGAAAGGTAGCATATACTCTTTTTCCTGAAAAAAAAAGTATTTATTAAAGTAAGGTCTCAAAAAAATGGCACAGGCTGCACAAAGCTGCCCTCAGCTCAACCAGCAGCATCATGATTCCTGTGACACATTCCAATGGCTTCTCCACTGTGCTTCTAACTGTGGTAAATTCCTCATGTTATAAATCCAGCTGAACTTTTAGAAGCAGTACTTCCAAGGATAGATGGAGAAGGAAAAGAAAACTACTAAGTAAGGTAACAGCAGTTGGTAGGTGGAAGGTACAAATATGAAGGAATAGTTATAAGCCAAGTAATAAAATATTTGGAAGTATCAAAACTCTTAAAAGGCTGCCTCTAATGCAGCCTCTGTTGTTTCTATCCTGTCAAGTATTCGTATTGATAAATCATGTCTGGCTAGATTTAGAACCCTGGCCCAAGGCAAATTGCTCTCTAGGAGCACTCAGCTGCCTCCCACAGCCAGTGGCACAGTTCACTTAATGTTTTATGCAGTTCTGCATTTGAGAAGATGCAGCCCTTTTCACTCCTTGCAGTTAGCAAGTTACAGCACACAAAGAATCTCTCTTACTGGAGTATTTTGATTTTTTTTTCTCAAGTTCTGAAAAATTTCTCATGTTCTGCAAAAATAACATTCGATATGGAAAACTAAAATGTGAGGGATCCCAGAATAACCTATATCAAGAGCTCAGTGTACATCATGTATATGACACTCTATACAGCAATGCACGTAACGTCTATGACAATGTTATGTAAATTGGCAAGGAATGCAAATAATAATAATAATAATAGTAATAATAAGTCTCCTACATGTACTTTGGCCAGAAAAATAAACTGATACATATAGAAGTCCTCTAAAAAGCTCTAATTATGGTAAACAAATGCTTTCTGACCTTTTATTTTTAATTTTGTAAAAAAAAATAAGAGTCCCATCTGAGCTACTTGTCTCAGTATAAGCTACAGATAATACAGAAATAGGCAACTCTAGAGTACTGTTCATTAAACCTTGCAACAGTACTCAAAAATAGATCAGATAATTTGTGCCTTCTCTCCGACACCTACAAAGAGAAGACAGATTAGTCATTTAAAAAATGTCTGTAAATAGATAAAGATGAATCCTACCCCCAATTTGCTATTGAGTCTGTCTTCCCTAACTAAAACATTGTAATTTTCTGTGTCCAACTATTTCTCTGTGTTGGCTAGATAAATGATAAGGGGTTTTTAAGAATGGTTATGTTTATGCTTGCCACCTAGTAAAATTGGGTACAGCTCTCTCAGCAATACTGTCATACAAATAATGCGTGTGTCTGCCAAAAAGCTTAAAAATTGCTAAACATCAATTGCAGTAGCTAAACAGTAACTTTATTAGGTAATAGGCAGTTGCATAAGAAATCCTGCTTACAAAATCAAAAATTCAAATGTAGGAGAAAAGCAGCTATCTCATTGAAATTTTTTGTATCTGTAACACAGTGTTTCCAAACTTTTGTGTCGAGCACTCTTGGATAGATTACTAGCAAATATGCATTTCAAGAGACCTCTTCGTACTTATATTCCTAACTTAATGACCTGGAAATCTATTTTGATTTCTCCTGCTTCATGTTTCTTTCTTCTGGCACTTCTCTCTCTTCTGTGGGATCTTTATATTCCTTGTCATTCACTCTTCTTTATCCTTTTTCTTGAGCCTTCCCTCCTCATATTGTCCCTGGAAATTTGGATTAACACCCTCATGTCACAAAGTCACCGGCAAAGCTTCCATGGTGACTTCATCTAAGTTTCTTTACTGATTTCAATAGATGCTTCCCCATTATAGTAAAAACAGAGCAAGGTGATAATGAAATCAGCTTTTATACTGCAATTCATAGTCAGGTCAGTTCTCCAGGCAAGTAGGTTCAGTCTTACAGTAAAAAAATGCCCAGCATTTTTTGTGAAGTTGTCTGACAAAAGGCTTTCTAAGCTTCCCCTCTAGAGGTAAGGCAAAATGTGCAATAAAATCTTCAAATTAATTCAAATTAATGGGTACAGATATGCTGAAAATCACATTTACAACCTGTAAAACAAATATTTATTCCATATATGGAGAAGTATTAAGGAATGTATTATTTCCTACAGGCAAACTCAAGGCTCTGATTAGGCAAAGCCATCTCTTTCTAAGCTACTGCCTTTCTTCTGGTGCAATTTTCATTTTGAAAAAACATTGTATAAGATATTCTTGCATGCAGTGAATTTGTTTGGTTTCAGTAAGGTTAGTGCTTGAATTCTTTGTGGAATAAGGAACACGCATCAGCTCTGTTTGCCTCCAGGCCAATGAAAAGGAATCTGTCCATGGAAATTAGATAATTTCTTAGCAATGTAATTGAAACATTCCTCTCTTCTCCCCATATTATGAAAGATAGTGTTAAGCACCGCAAGATGAAAATCAGAAGCAGCTCAGACATTCCTTTTGGCTTGCTGACTTGGTATTATCTTCTGAATCCATGCAAATTACTAACAGACAAAACAGCATTCAAGATGCTCTTGACTTATTCATAAGAGATAAGAGATACCAGATATGCACAAGGTCCCTTAGTTTCTGAAGGAACTGGAGTTCCTCAGCAAATTGTTTTTCCCAAAGGTTTTGAGTCTTTGTCATTTCTCATTGGACTGCTAGTGAAGGTCATATTTGAAAGTAACAGCTGATTTATCTGAGATTATAAAGCTAACTGTATTTTCTAGTTTTCTATCACAGTGCCCCAGCAAAAATATTACAAACAGGAAACCTGCCAGATTCTGGTTGAGTCTGAAATGACCTGATAAAACTCATGGAGCTTTGCCTGAGCAAATCAAGCCTCACACAACAAACAAACAAACAAAAAACAAAACAAAAAACCCCCTCAAACCACAACCAATTAAATGGAATAAAAAGTTCTGTGTCTTTTGGGGGTGATACCCGAAATCAGCTGGGAATTGGATTTGGGAATGCTCACCTCCAAAGATTTTTCCATTGCAGTTCATGACCATTAGAGGGTGGATGACAACGAGTCATTATCAGCCAGTTCAAGGTCCTTCCAAGCTCAAGGGCTATTTATTCTATTAGAAAAGTTTCAGGAATTTTGAGAAGCTGGTGTCTCAAACTCTGATTTAGCATATGCCTTATAATAATAACAGCAATCCAGAAATGATACAGGTACATTTTAACAGCATGCCTTTGGAAGTCCTCTCAGCTCTTAGTAATATTGCATTCCCAAGAGACAATCCCTTCTGGTATTTCCTGTGGAGTAGGTAACTCCCCTTCCTCCATCCTGCCCCCAGTCCAGGAAAACTTCTTGACTGGTTCCTTACATCTGGAAAAAGCCCAAATAATCATCCTAGGGAATAATAATGATTAAATGGATTTTTCTGATCCCTGCAGGAGACTGCATTGTAACTCTTCAACTGATAACTTATATTGTCCATATAAAGCATGTAAGTCTTGTAAAATAAATTAATAATGGTACTTTTTAAACCACACATTTTCTCACTTAGAATATGCACAGAGACAGATATAAGTACAGACCTCTGTATATTCAAAATGGCCCCAAATAAAAATAACAATATAAAATAATGTGAAACTTTGCCTTCAGAGTACAGTGCTACATCCACTGCTCAATGTGCTTAATAGATCTGTACATACTAAGAGGAAAATTCAAAACTTTCCTTCCTTGGAATCTCTTTTACTTATGACAGATTTTCATATTTCATTTGATACTATCTACTGACCTGGTTTTCCATGCATGCCTTAACCATTTTAATTGATCTCCTCATTGCCCAAAGCATAGTATTGCAATTCTACAATCTGCTATTCACTTTGTATGAAAAAAATTCCTTAACTCCTCAGGGAGTTATTGAACAGCATATACAGCAGCCTAATCACAAAGTTGCTTTACATTTTTAATCCTTTGGTTGTAAAGCATTGTTCTTCCTTACATCGGAAAAGAAATTTGATAAATTTGGAACCAAGACTTTATCATTGCTAGCATTCTTTTGGGAGCCCTGTAAAGAACTGTGGTGCAACAACACAAAAAATAGTGCCACGTGGAAAATGCAGAGAATACAGTGAAAGTGCCCAGGGAGTTCTAAGGCTACAGCTTAAAATCTCTGTGATTCAAATCTCACAACTATTTTCTTTTATAACAGTCTTGCAGCACACTGACCTGATGGAAATGATAATACACTGGTGTTTCTGATTGTGACAGATTATTGACTTCCAACGAGTGGGGGTTCCTTTTGATCTTTTTTGGTCAGAGTTTAAGTACTCTGTGTGAGTTAAGTGTTAACACAATTTGTTGTCTTTGCAATAGTTATCTTCGCTTGGCTTTGCGTGGTACAGTGATGTACTCAGAAATCATCCTATTGCAAACTACTGAGGTAAGGTGAAAGACATGAACTGACTAATATGGAAAACTATACAAGTGAAGACTGAAAGAGGGGAGCATTACTAATTACTAATTACAGTATTGGTATGTTCAATATAGACACATTTCTTAATACTGATAAATCTTGAAGAAGATTAGCAGGCCAGGTCAAAACTGGTCATATCACAGCAGCACATGTTAAATTGTCACCAACTCACTCAGGAAATATTATTCAAAGATAATATTGCTTTCTTATGACCTCAGACTTAAAAGACTTAATTTTCTTTTCTCATGTTTTCTATTAAAAATATTAACCATTCCAAATGATTTCTGCTTTCTGCCTGGAACTGATATTGTACAGTTTTTGTCTGTGCTTATGTCTCAATATTCACGAGCTGGCAGTCTTAAAAATGTAAATGCACATTTTAATATGCTAGAAACCTTTAAAAAAGGCAATGCAGAACAAGTTAAAAACATTACCATGTAAAATTTGTCAATGGTTCCTGTTTTCTATCTGGACTGAATAAAACCTGCTGGAATATCCAAACTACTGGGGCAGCTGAGACACATGGATGCCACGTGTCCCATCTTCAGATCTGTATGAAGCTTGAGGAAGGAAGTGTGAATACTTTCTTGCTCCACTTGAGTCAATTTAGCCATTTCTATTCAAAGTCCATGTTAATCTCTGATCTTTAACTACTGCCAGTGAGAAGTGTGAAACCAGAGTGTAGGTCAAGTGTGGGAAAGTGTCCATTCCCCTGGATACCTGAGGATTTCAGTTATAATACTTAAAAATTATGTTATTTTCTTCATGACTGATTTAGGTCTGTTTTTAATGACAGCAGTTTAAGATAAATTATTTTTATTTTAGTCACAGCTCAAGTCCAGGTTGAGCTTCAAAAGCAGAGCAATCCCTGTCAAGTGGCAAGAAACCGTGAAATATAATTAGAATTACTGGTAGCCTGTACTCAAAAAAGACTTAAACCAGAATTATGTAATTATTTTTCTTCAGAAGAGCCCGTCTGCTGGATTTACTTTCCTATTAAATCCAAGAATAGAGTAAGTCTTCTAACACATTCTGTCAAATAGCTATACAGAATTTAGTAAAAGAATTTCATTGACCCTAACTCTGCTCTGGGTGTCTTTGTGCCTAGAGTGACTAGGGGTCTTCTGCATTTCTTTCTCTCCACACAACTGGGCCTTCAAGATGGGAAGCTCCCTTGGACATTTTCTACACACTCATGGCAGAGCCTCTATTGCCCCCAATCACACAATAATCCTTAAATAATCTCCCCTCACGTCATTATTCTGACATCGTACAATTGTTTTGCTGTTGTAGCTTGCATGAGAGCTGGAAGGAAGGCATTTCTTCTCATGAAACTGCTCATGCCCCTCATTGCTGAGGGGCACGAATGCTTCACAGACACCAACCAGCACAACACTTCTGTCAAGCACACCAGCCTCATCTCAGCTCACCAATGGAGCAAACTTGCAGAGGGAAAGAGATTAAACACAGGTCATCATTTGTGCCAGGGTGGGTAACTGGACCCCAAAAATTCTGACCCTTAGTTGCTCACTTATCTGGGTCCAAATGGATAACAGGGGGTCCATCAGCTAACACATGAGCCTGTTCCAGTTGCAAATGCCAAACTCAGTTTTATGATGGATCATTGCCAATTTATTTGAGCATGTTTATTCCAAGTTAGTATGGTTCATTTTCTGCCTTCTTTTTTTTTCTTTTAAATATGTCTGTTGCACTTTCTGTATTAGAGATTTCTACCTTTCAAAGAAAAATAGCATGCAGTGAGTTTTTGAAGCTAGGAGGAATATTGATGCAGTATCTCAGTGTATTATAAAAAAATGCTGATTTCAGAGTCCCAATGAGAATAATACATTCAGAACCTTTACCTTAACAGAAGGAGATAGGGAGTTATTAGTTTTGAAGACACAAAATAAATTTTCCATTACATGTATTAGGCAATTCATAACATGACACAATATGACACATAACATGACACATGTCTTAGAATATTAAAGTCTATATTTTAATATTTTTCATATTGGGATTATTGGTCTGGATTTCTGGTTTTTCCTTGTGTGTACTTGGAAATAGAACCTCATATCTGAGGCTTCTTGGAGGCCCAGTTAGAATAAATGAATCAAGTAAAAATTAGTGTTGTCAAATATTTCTAACAAGACTGGCACTATAGTAATTGTGATCTTACTTTTAATTATACTAATGTAAATGTGCTCAATTAACCAACAAAAATTTCTGTCTTCCCAGCCACCTTTGCTGGGAACCCACAAGCTAAAAATCTTGGGTTCATGTTGGATTCCTGCCACCTTCTATTTTCTTGCATGCAGTAAAAGTTTTTCAGTCTCCAGCAATCTTTCAGCAATTCAGATTGTGCCCTCAGTGAAAAACTGCACGAGTTCACCCAGACTGACTGAACTTGAAGTCATGACCAGGGTTAAGACCCAGCCTGTGAATGACGTGGCAGGTGGGTGACCTCATTTCCCTTCCCCGTATCAGAAGGTCAGCACCCATTACATATTTGCTCTTCACAACTCATGGAAATAAGCATCAGTAGAGACACTGCCAACAAATAAGGAAATAAAATTAATAGTATCCAATATGCAAAAAAAAGGAGTGTAGTGAGAAAATATCTTTTTGTAGCAGTTCTTGGAATAAAACAGTATACGCAAGTAAGTAATATTCCTGAAGAACTTTTTTATCCGCTATGTGGCTGTAGAGCATTACAATTCAAGGAGTGATAAAATAGAAATTTCCTCACACTTACTCATTAATACACTTCACCTCAGCTTTGATACGATTGAATTGATTCCTACTGCAGAATTCAAATAAATGTTCAAGAGTTCTCCTGAGATATTCAACCACATCACTGTGTTGCAAATAAAAGTGTAACCAGAAATCGCCTCAAAAGTGCATTTTGCCTCCAAGCAAATCTTTTTAGAACTATAGGCAATTGACATTTGTTTCCCTTTCAATTTGCAGATAGCTAAACTGCTTACCAATATTTGCTCTTCCCATTTAAATGCTTGAATATTAGCTCTGCCTGCTGTTTGTATCACAAAATAGAAACAAAATATGCTCTCTTTTACACACATGAAGTTTCCCCCATTCAGCTCCTTCAACCTGAGCTAAAATTTGTTTCCCCATCATTACTTTGCCCTTTTTGAAAATTTTTGTTCCCTGCTCCTAGATATTTAAAAAGAAATGTGTTTTAAAGGGATTTTTCCTCATTTAATGTCAACAAAAGAGAATGCTTTGACGTGGTGAAATGAAACGCTAATTTAATTTTTATATCAGTTCCATCTGCTTTTCTGCCTAAATTAATTAGTAAATCCACTTTATAACCATGATTAGTGTTATTGTTTTAATACTTTTTTTGAGGGGATTTACCATTTATTTTAAAAAAATCTTCAGACATCAATAGATATTTCTAAAGAAATAATTTGGGGGACTTTAAGTTATAAAAGCTTCAGAGAAAGGATTTTATTTTTATAATGCATCATTTGCCTCTATTATGCCATTGAAGTAATGAATAATAATTAGAAAATCTGTGAGAAATAAGAAAAAATGTTTTCTTCTTTTCTGAATATCAAAATATATTTAGCCTCTAGATATACTCAAGAAAACAGCATCTTATCAAGGGCAACTAATGTTATTAATCAAAGTGACATTTGAATAAATGGCTTTGACTTTATACACAAGGACAATATAGGTGATCTGCAGATATCAGCTGTTTATCACACTGAAGTATTTTGTTTAATGCCATTACCTTGCCACTGATTCACTGGATGCAAACTGCTTATCATTTCAAGGCTTATTCTAGTGGCAAAATGTGAAACGAGAGCCTTATGAATATGCAGAGTCTTTCCCCATGGCACTAACGGAGGTCTATTTATGGCTGTGATTTATGAGGCTTATGAGCACAGCTAGAATTTTAGTTCAGCGTTAACATTCCCTCTATGCGTGACATGACAGTTTATAGTTCACAGCATCTCTGCATTACATCTACTGGTAAATACAATTTTTTTTTTTTAATCCATTCATTTAAGATAAAAATAATCCCTCTAAACCTGTAAGCTTCGTTGTTATATACAGTTGGGCAAGGGGGAGGGAGAAGAAGAGATCATGGGGAGAGAACTCACTGAAACCTATCCCTGGAACACATGCAAAGTCTTCTGATTCCCAGGCAATCAAAGAGTAAGTTCCTGTGCCCAGATGCAATGCTCCCCACTAGCAGGCAGGAGTGAAAATACAACAACTGAATCCAGGTAAAGTTGTCATTTCTGTGCCTTATGCTTGGCACGCCTCTCCAGTCCTCTCCCACGTGAAACCTTAGCCCACATAAGGAGGTTCGCACCTTGGCTGCAGTGACAACTTCCATGAATATCTGTGTCACCCACAGCATATGGACCTTTTATGTCTGGATGACTACCACAGCCAACAGGAGAGTCAGTGTTTGCCCACAGCTAAGGAGGAAGAAAATGGGGATGGAGGGCAAGAACAAGGGCAGGAAACACGGAGCTGCTGCTTTGGGGTGCCTGCACCAGAAAAGCAGAGAACTTTGATGTCCAGCTGGACAAGGAAGCAGAAAAAACAGGCACAGCTTGGAGGAAGGAGTCTGTACTTAAATAGCTCTGGGTATGCTGAGGTAATCAAGAGAAAGGGGATTTTATGAAAGGAAAAGTGTTAATCAACAATAACCATAGGAGAAGGAGAATAAGGCGGGCTGTCACATGTAAAGACTGGAGTTTAATACCTTAACAGGGGTGCATTAGGCACTCATTTTGGCCTTTTGGGTTGGGGCTTTCAATTCTTCAATGCAGACAAGTATTGTCTAAAGCTAGGAATAAGATGTCAGCAGGGAATAGAGAAGTTTCTGGGGGCATTCAGATCTCAAGTGGCAGGTTTGGTTATCCCACTTCTGCTCTGGTGTAAGTTTATTAGAAAATATACCTTCAGGAGAAAAGAGGATTATCGTTTACTGGGTCACATTTGTAGAGCCACTATTATTATTTTTAATTTTAAGTTAAATTGTACATTGATTTTTTTTGGAGAATTTTCTCCTCTTCATTAAGATTATCATTCTTCATTTTCTAAGAAACAGCTTTGAAGTTTGTCTTTCAGAATTGCTTCCTTCAAAAATTTTACTCCAGGGACCTCAGGCACTAAACTGTCTGCTTTTCCTACTTTCCTCTCAAGGCACATTGTCTAGCTTTCAGGCTTTATTACAGGTCTTTATTTCACTAAATATTAGTGGCAAATGGCTTTTTGATTGTAGCATCTGAAGCAGATCTTCCATAACCCCTTCCAAACTTGTCATTACTGCAAGGCTGTTTGCAAGACCTGATGACTCAGATTGGATACAGATAAATTTAGATTATTTCTGGGCCCCTGCCTTTGCTGATTCTCGTCATCACAGCGGAGATCTACAGAACAACAACCCAACTGGGCAAGCTGGGCAGGGGGTACTAAGCATTTCAGTATGCCCTGAGTAGAATGGTCTTAGAAACCATATGCCCTGGGGGATATCCAGTATATCCCAGCCATAGGCAGGTCTAAATGCAAGGTACTTGTTGCCTTGCAAAAAGAGTTAGAGGCTGTGTCTAATCCATGTAACTTGAGGACTCACTGCACCTCACAAAAGCCAAAAGTAGAAGTCAAAATGTTCATGAACCTACCTCCTCACTTGGTTCTCTTGAAAGTGTTACGAGGGATTTAAAATGAAGCACTAATCAGGTGGCCAAGTGAGCTCCTCATAGACACACAGCATCACAGCTGTCTGTTTATAACCACAGGAAGCAAATACGTTGCAGAGAAATAAAATTATGACATCCAGTTGATGTAGTTTGTCCTCTGCAAATAGAAGCAGAGGTAGATACTTCAGAATTTTTTTATACTGCAACAGTCAAATATCTCAATAATTTGGGGCATCCAGACAGACATCAGAGACTTCACTAAGCCACAGGACTTTTCATCATTCCCCAGCTGCAATGGATTTTTTGGGCTTTACTCATGCCACCCCAAAGGTGCTTGAAATTTTGCATAATTCAACTTTTCAGGGTGAATGAAGTTAAGAGGCATGAACTAAAGGAAACTTCAAAAACACTTTGAATGGAAAATCCATGCTTATCTCTGGCAGAATATAGTCATATTTCTACACTTATATTGATGTACAACTAATGATATTTTATTCTTAAGGAATCATTACTCATTTTAGAAAATTAATAGGAAGTCTAGGCTGGAAGAGTGATTTTGAAAATAAAGCTGTATTGAGTGGTTAAAAAATCATTGATCATTGATTTCATGCTTGTACAACTGTAAAAATAGAAGCAATTTTATTGAACATAATTTCATGAGTGTGCATAGCAGAAATAAGCCTCCTGCTTAGTCTTAATGGTCTCTGACTCATTACAAGTAAATAATAATCACAGAGAGTGTTAAATGTTAGTTCAAAGAAGCTGAGATGAGGGCCTCTAATTGTGTCACCTTCCTGGCCTTTTTCCTTAAAATATCAGGTTCTTCCTTACTTATAGCCATGATGCCAAGCTTTTTGTGGATTCACGTCACTGGAAGTCGTGAATCGAGCCAGCCGATGATTTGCTCCTAACTCATATTTGTAATTGCACAGAAAATAATGTTTCATTCTTTCTAAAACATGTCACATTCATATTTTTTCTATACTACTTTTCTTTTCTTTAAATACGTTTTTTAAATATCAAGGTCCTTGAAAAGGGACCTCTTGAAACACAGAATTCTTAGAAAATTAAAACCCCACAATCATAAATTTACCTTGTAATTGTGTAGCTCTGATCCCATCTGTTCTGTGAAAGGGCGAGGAATCTGACCTTGAATTCTTTCTCTCTCCTTTCTTTTCTATTTCCCCTTCTTTCTTTGGTCCCATCTTGGTTTGGCTTGTGCCTACGGGAGTGCTTGTCGAGAGATGTCATCTGGTACAACCCCCACTGACACTGAAGTCTTCAAATACAATCAGCTGATGAGAGAAAGTGTCCCAAGGAGAGGAGAGACGCGCTAACTTAGGGATTTCTTTACCATGTTTGAGAAGAAAAGAGAGCGTATACAGAGGACTAAGAAAAGCCTGGGCGTGGCAGTGCGAATAGCAAGCCCCCACAGCCCCCTGCAGCCCTAGTGACTCCTGTGCTCCCCTAAGCCTATGTTTATGTATTTTCCCTGTTCCGTATGCATTATGCTCTATGGTGTTCCCCTCTCCTCAGTCCTCCATTGGTTGTCTGTAATCCCCCCTCTGTTCCATTCCCATTGGCTGTTACCCTGTGGAGCACTCCCATGTTCCCTTTCCCTATTGGATTATGCTCTGCACTCCGCCTCCCTATGTCCCAGTATGAAAAAGCATGTAACTCGTGGTTCAGAGTCTTGCTGCATTCCCCATCTTCAGAAGATAAAACTTTCTGGAGCCCAAGCATCAGGCTGCCTCTCTCTGCCGGTGTGTCTCACCACCGGCCTGGGGGAAGCCCCTTAAAGTAGGGAAGCTGCGTTCCAACCGCTTTGTGTGTGTTCCTGCTGTGGCCAGGGCGTAGCAGGCAGACCCCCGGGCTTTCTTCATCCAGGCTCGCGTGCCCCCCAAGCAGCCGACCTGGCAGAGCTGCTGACGGCATCCCGGTAGCATGGCCGTGCCGCCGCACCTGGGTATTGTGATGTCCTGGTGGGCCCTTCTTTACTGTTTTGCTCCTAGTACAATGGCCGAAGTGAGTCAGCTCCTGAAGGCATAGTAATAACACTCACAGGCAAAACCAGGAAGCAATACTCATTAGACATTCCTCAATTAACAGCGTTAAAAGTAATTGATAATAATAGCTTTAGATAAAAGGGAAAAAAACAAATGTAGCAATGTAAGTTCATATTACGAATAGAGGTTGCCATATATTCTATTATCAGCCAGACAAGTCAGCATCCAAACAGGAAGACCCAAGGGCAGAGCTATTCCAGAAGCATTTTTTTTTTCCCTAAGGAGATAATAAAATGGTCCTTTTCAACCACTGCCATTAAATAAACAGTCAGCTGGGATTCTGCTACATTGCAGAAGAGAGCTGCCCCATGCAACTATCAGTTCTTGAAAGATGCAGTAATTTCTGACTAGTAACAGGGATCAAAGGTTCAGAAGCACATCTGAGAATATTTTTAGCTTTCATGCTAATAGCTAAATGCTTTGGACAAGTGGAAAGTTAGACAATGTGCCAAGTCCAGTCTTGAAAGTGAATCACAGCAGTCTTCATCTGCTGTACACAAAAAAAAAAAAAAAAGCAAGGCAAGAAGTTAAAGTACCAAACAAATACTGCAAAGAAGCAGAAAAATATACTTAAAGGGCAGATGTGCAGATAAGGTGGTAACATCCAGATGAAAGAACAACGTTTGATACTGCTCTGTCTCAGTGCCTAACCAGTACTTGTACCTTCTGCATCACTTCTGCCTTGAAATGAAGGATCCTGAACTGCTAACCATAACTGTGATAAGAGACATCATTATACCAAAAGTTGAAGACAAATTAAAACAATCACATTGTAATCTATCAGAGAAATAAGCAGGACCTGAAGAATGAGACTGTGCATGGAGGATACTAATGCAGCACAAAATGGCAAGAAATTAAATTATTTGGAAAGCTCAGAGAAGCACCAGATGCAGAGACATAGCAGCACACGAATAGGTGGTGGCATGCCAAACAGACAGTAGGACACTGGTGAATGCACCAGCTACAGAGAGTTCTGGTGCTGTGGAAAAGGGAAAAAAACCAGAAGCAAACCAACCAAACAAACAAAAACTAAATCCAAGACAAATTTAAATTACATAGACAAAACAATATTAGGAAAATATGAATTGCAAGTACATGATCCAGCAAAACTACCTAGGCTTAAACTTCAGAAGTGCCATAGCCTTCAGTTAAACTACTGGTGAATACATGAACCTAATAACATTTGGAATGTGACAAGAAAATTTCTGTGAATAGGTACAAGGGCTAATTTTTTTTTTTTTTTAAGCCAAATAATGACAGCATGTTTTCAACAGCACTGTGAGCCTGTTGAGTACTGCAGTCCCTGCCTCAGAGAGCAGGAGGTGTGTGGGGGCTCTTATGGCACAGACTGGCAGCTCCTTCAGGTCATAGTCTGGTTGCTTCCAATTGCAGGAGCCTCCACTTGGTGGTTCAGGGTCTTAGTTCGTAGTTGTGTTTGTATAAATTCAGAAGAAAAAGGAAAGAAAAGAATCAAAGAAAGCAAGAGACATTGCTGAGGTCAGACTACCCAGAAGCCGGGTAAGTTCTGCAGCAATTATTCAGATGCACAGGTCCATATTGTTTAAACAAAGCAGTGATCAAATCTTCCTACCCAGAAAATACTAAGAAAAATGGAAGATTACACTTCAGCACTTCAGTGCAAAAAGACTGATTTTGACAAGTTATATTGTGTGAGAAATCCAATTGCCTTGCTACAAGCTGAACATTACTGTTGTTCAAAGAAAAAAGCTATGAGAAAAAACTATTGGTAAAACTACTAAATAGACTCATATCTATATTAGAAGTCAATGAGTGTTCTACTGGTTTTAGGAAATACTCACAGCGAGACATGACAAAACCAGTGCATATAAAGACTACAATGGGCCAAATCTTTCAGAAGAAATCTGGAAATTAAATTTAAAGTACAATTAAAGATGGAATTGTATTGAACAGCAATATCATATTCAGTACACTTGTTAATCTCCTGCTGTAACATGAGTCTAAAAAAACCCAAGCAACATTAGCGCAATGTAGTGGACACATGTGCCTAAAAACGCGAAGAAAATTCAGGAATAATACTTTTATTCAGGTGCATGCAAATGTTTTGAGGCATGCAGCAGAGAGACATGCAAGAGCTGTAGTTACCTCACCCAGACTCTGTTAACTCTAGCTGAGATGATTAAAAAAAATAAAAACTGAACAATACCTTTATCTGTCTTTCTCTACATAAATACATATTCTCCATTCTGATCCTACGTGGTTTTTCTCCATTTCTTTCCACAGGAAAATAGCTGATGAAATCAACACAGTTTATAAATTTCCATAACTTCAGGGAAAATTTGCTGTCGAATGCATTCCTGTTGGAACAACTCTAACAGACTTGAGCACATGAATCCAAAGAGCTGACAATCATTACCCACAGCAGGAACAACTTCTTTAGTACAGTCTGCTATTTAGGTTTCTGAGAACTAGGAAAACTCCAACACAAAACCACAGTGACCATTTTAGACCTAGGAATGAAACATTTCAAGCATGGAATGCCCAACTGCATAGTTTTGCTTTGCAAGTTTTGGTTCTACCAAGCCTGTGGACACTGCTAGGAGTGAAAGTCCAACAGCATTGCAACAAATAGACAGACTAATGGCTACATTTAATAATATCAAACCTCGGCAGGGAGGATTATGTTAAAAAAAATTAAAGAAAACACATGCTAAGCCACTTCCTGATGAAATAGTGCTCTCAATGACGGTCTTAACCTCTGTACAATGTTGGATGTCAAAATTTGCGTCTGCTTTGCTGTTACAGAATTTTGCCTTACTACAGCTGAGTGTAACAAAAAGATGCTGAAAAGGCAAAGTCAGTGTATGCAAACTTGACAAAATTACAGGGGTTTTGGTGGGTTTTTTTAGGATAAACAATATATTTGGAATGAAACAGTGTATTAAACAAATAACAGCTGCATAGTTACTCATATATCATGGCAGAGGATTTTTATATGTCTTAAAAAATTAAGGATTTACTACTCCAACCCTAACAGAAGACACAAATGGAGACTTAGAAATACACATTTGTCTGAGACTGAGATGCAGGATGGGCAGTAACACAGCCCATCCCCAGCAACCAGCAGAGACCAGCATGTCACCCAGATAACCTGTATAAACCAAGAGGCCTTTAATCCTTCCTGAATGACAGATTGAGAATTATGCCTGAATAATTATTCCTTGGACACAGAAGAAGAACCTTGAGAAAAAGGAAACTTAATTTACAGGCTAATCATGATTTAATTACTATTTTAAAAATAGAAAGAGATAGTGAGAGAGAGAAAGGGACATTTTCTGCGGGTTTATTTTTTCAATGATAAAACTTCTGAGCATATTCTAGGTTGCTACATACATTAGAAGGTTATTAAATACATTATGATATTAGTCGTGTTAAAATTGACTGCTTCAAGCTAGATGTATTTTTCTTCCCTTCTAGAAAACATTTCAAAGAAAACTTTAGGGGATGGTGTGACCTTGGTAATATACCATTAACAAACTAATGGTAAAGAGTGATTCCAAGAGGCTTTGAGGTTTGTTTGGAGAATGTTTTCTGTTGTGCAAAGTCAATCAAGTCTTGCGCTTCTGAATGAGGACAATAGAGGGAATGAGAATTTCGTCCCATAAAAACCTCACCTTCCACATCAGGTTCAGTAGGAGCATTGCAGGACTGAGATCACAGCAAGAGCTCTTCTCCTGACAGCAAGCATCAGTGTTGAATTCTGTTCATGATACTCATAAACAACACTTGACACCTTATTGGAATGGAAAGAATAAGTGTTTCTACAGAACACTTTGGGGACCCTGGTCCTACTTATCTGTAATAAATTCAGGGTCAGCAAAAGGCCTATATGAATACATGATATGCATTCAGGCCCATGTATCTTCTTTAAGATACAAGCTCCATTCAGTTCTAGTTCAGCCACAGCATCACCCAGACATGCCTGTGTACATCCAGCCAGTCACACAGATCTATCTGCACACATCTGCATGGACAAATTACAAAGAAGATGAACTAGGGAAAGAGATGATGTCTTTTTTCACAGAATTCAAACAAATACCCTCTTTGCCTCCTGCTGTACAGTAGCATTGGTAATAAAACAAGAGAGCTTGTTACTAGACATTAATTTCTTTCTGCAGGGCATTACAGACTGGCTGCTTCAGCCTCTTACTGTCTGTCTTGCATTTCTAAGCAATTCCAAAGACACAGGCTAGCCCTGGGGATCTGCCCTAGCTCATGGCTGCTCTGAACGTCAGCATAGCTCTCCTGCACAGACTGCTACAAAATACAGCTCAGTGTCAGAGCATGCAGAAATAACATGTAGGCATATGGAAAAGGGAAGCAAGGACAAGCTATTTATGCTACTGCATAGAAGCATCAGGTGGATTACCTGCCTAGTTCCTTTTTCTGTAAATGTGAAAGATTTAGTCGGGAAGGTCTTGAATTGGAGAAGTCCAAAGAACAGGAGCTGCATCTTTTTTAATGGTCTTGTGTCACTCCACCTACTCTGAAAACATACTGCAGCCAAAAATAATGCTACTCATTGCTGTTTTATGTCATGTTTATCCACAAGATACACAGGCAAGAAATCAGGACAGATTTTATTTTAACGCTGAACAAAGTACCAACTCTGATTCAAATCAAAGAGAATACTTACTTTAATTCACAGAGTTAAAGTAAGTAATATTATTTTGTTCTGTGTTCCCACAGACTGAAAATTCAGTAATGGGCTATGCAGCAGTAGGAAGGAACTTTAAATATTGTTTCTGTATGTGCATGTCTTTATAATAATTCTGTAATTGCTATGTAAAGTTCTATAACCTTTTCAGCATAAAATCAACCTATTTCCTTCCCAGGCCCAGATAAAAATTGCTGCCCCTCAGATTAATAATAATTAAAAAAATGATAATACTGAAAAAGGGCTTTAACTAAACTAAACTACATTTGGTGTGAAAGGAAGGAAAGACAGTTAAAAGAAGAGAGCGGGAAAGAATATTTTCTCTGTGCTAACTCCCTCTGCCAGATACTAGCTACTGCTGCAGTCGTATTCTTGAACTAGTTATACTAATGATTTTCCCTGTCTCAAGACTTGCTGAAATCCAGCAGTCATTTTGTAGAAGTTTTCAGTTTATTTGAAGTGTCAGATTTTCATGTATCTTTTGGCAAGGTTCAATAGTTACCATCCCTCTTTCCACATTAAAGATCTAAAGCAAGTAGGCTGTTCTTCACAGCTCAGGATGCAACATGGCACAGTAATAAAACCTGCCATATTGACACAAGTACAATATAAAGAAAAAGATGATAAAAATATTGTACTGAAAATTTGGAACAATTCCTATGGGTCTCTGAAAGGGTACATGGTACTTGCAAAAAAAGTGAGCAGCAGTGTGAAAAAACATGAGGAAATAAAAGATGTTAAAGCCTGAGTCACAGTGAAAGTTACTTTATTTGTGTTTTACTTTTTCTTTGTAGAAGAAAAAAAATACAGATTATATTCTTCTATGTTCTTAAAAATAGAACAGAATGTTCTTTTGCAAGGCATATATGGCAGTATTTTTCTCTATTGGGTGTCTAGATTTAAACTGAGTATCAGACATGCTTCTCTAACTCCTTGTTATATAGATTTATCCTTTCAAAGTGAGAAGAAAGTCAAAATAACTGTATCAACCTTATTGAAAAATGACATTCCAGGAAACTGTGCTGCATGGTAGGCAGCCCATTTGTCTGGGGATGACTGAAGTGGGCTGATGATCTTCAGGAAAATGAGTCCTCCAAAGGTCTCCCTTGGAGAGCGTTTGCCAATGGCCTGAAGGCAGGATGAAGCAGCAAATGGACTTTGCACCCTGGGATGTGGTCAGGACCTTGGGATTTGGTCCCTATGCCTCAGCTTGATTAGCCACATTTCTCTCCTTTTGTTTCCTGGTGCACTTAATGCTTTATCTTTAATCTTTATACAGGTTGGGTAAGATATGTCCTGCATACCTCTGGTGCTCATGACTAAAATATGAAGGTGGGCATGCGAGGGCAGGGGTTGGGGAGTAAAGCAGGGGACCTGTGGAAAGAGATATCCTTTATGTGTTTCCTCTCACTCTGTACTGCTCCTTCTGGGGATGTGGTACATCTGATAGGTACATCAGAGCACATCAAGCATCGCTGCTTATTAGCCACTAGATAATTACCGAGCTGGACCTGAACTAATTCTGAATGGAATCCATGTGTGCTCTTTGTCTATATGACACCACTGAGCTCCAAACAAGATATATGACAAGTGAGTTGATTGCAGTCACTTTAAGCGTTTCCTTGTACCACCCCTGGGTTTCTGCAGATCCCATTACCAAAGGTGTGTAAGCTGCCTGATCAGCTGGATCAGATCCAGCTGAGGTGAAAAGGGCCAAGGCCCTCTGAAGAATAACTAAAGGAACGGCACCATAGACTTCCCCAATGCACTGAACAAGATTTCTATGACCTAAGCTTAAGTCTCACAGATTCACTGGATTCTCACACATTCAGTCAGTCACCTGTCTATGGACACTTGGAATTTATGTGGTAATGGGTAAGAACAACCCCCTTTATGCTTGTTGGTAATGTCTCACTAATTTATAGGTTGAGAGAGGCACCTCCATTGACAGGCATGAAACTGGGGTCGTTTGTTTTTCCAAGCCTGAACCAGAATAAGACTACTGACAAGAAGCAACCAGCTCAGTTTTCTATTAAAAATACTTAGAGATTCCATTGCTACTTTTTTTTTAAATGTTTAATAAGATAGATTTATTTCAAGTTCAGCATTGTAAAGGGTATCCAGATCAAAAATCCACTTTGTAGCTAGTGAATTCATTAGCATCACTGATAACAGAAGAATTCTCTTCTTAAATTCACTGTAAATCTACTTAATTTTTTTCTGTCTAGCATTTATTCAAAGCACAGTTGGTTTTAAGCAGGATCAGTAACAATCAATCCAACTCTGTTTTTTAATGAATTCGTCCATGTGGTCCTTGCACATCCAGAAGACTGTCCTCACTAGCAGTGTTTTGCTTTTCTAAAATGGTAAACAAATAGCTTTAACAGATTTTATACAAGGAGGATTTTTGCATCTTCCTACGCATCAGCCACACTTCCAGGAAGGACTTAATTTAAGCTGTACACTAAATCAGAGTTAGTGGTGCTCTGCTACTTTCCCAGAAATGCCATCAGAGAGAGTGGTACTTCCAGGAATACTATTGCAAAAGCATGGCTGCAACCCAGCTGTTCTGTAGACACAGGTCTAGACTCAGCCTCTTCCCTAATCAAGGGAAACCTCTCAGCACAGTGGAGCCTTCCTGGGCATCCAGCACTCGGCAAACACGTCTGCCAGCTTCCCCTGCCTACACCCAGCTAGACAGCCCTATCCTCTCTCCCCAAAAACCAAACTTCTGCTTCCTCTATGGCTACGGGTGTCTGTGAGGGAGGTGAAATTCTATTTATCTAGTCCCTGTTGCATCTACAGCCAAGCCAACAAGTGTAATGAATTTGGTATAAGCCAACACGTTCAGGGATTGGGAGAAGGCTGCGTGGCTCTGGAGCTGATGTACTTTATGCAAAAGCCAGGGGTAGTGGAGGAGGTGGGAGTCTAAGCTGCTCGTGGCGTATCTGATTTGATTTGATAGACATTTCAGATATTTCTGTCATACATATTTGCCAGTTGTGTCTCCAATGGTTTTTGCATCTCATGAGGAAAAAAGGACAGTCCATGGAAAAACCTACCGCATCTGGACAGCAGTGTCTAAGGAGAGATTTCACTCTGAAGCTTTCTTTAATGGAAAACTGTATAGGTTATTATTGCTCATCACTAAACATGCGTGTACTGCCTTAAAATTTACATTTGTGTATTCCATTAGGTTATCATACATCAAAATATTTGATTTGACAAAATATTTTGGCAGCCACCTGCATGCAGTTGCTCAGGCTGCAGAAGGTGCTGTAGCAAGTGCCCATGGCACTTCATTCTGTTTTGCCTAAAAATATCCCTTCTACATCACTACAGATGGAAAGTAAATATTCAGGAAAATGCTATATAAGCATGTACGTGACATCAAAATTCACTTACAGCCATGTCATCACACCTTGCATGCTTGTGGAAAGGAATGAAAATTAGTTTATTTAAATGGCAGATGGAATAAATATTCATCAAAATAGCAGCAGAAACTTTCACACTTCAGTTATTAATACTAATGGAGAAAGTCACTCTGGAGTGACTCCCATGCAAGATAATCAGCTTGAACCAGGCTGAACCAATTTGGAACAAACAAGATATTTCTCCACTCCTCTGATTGTGAATTTATCTGCTCTTTCCCCAGATGAAATAAATTAACAACTAAAGTGTGTGCAGCCTGTGTAGGTCACGGAGTTGATGTACTACCTACTGCAGCCTCCTGCAAGGATTCATTTTTTACTGCTGAGCAGCTGTGACAATCCCTCTGCACTGCAGTCATCTCTCCAGAATGCAACGTTAAAAACACTGGCTTCTCCTTTCCAACAAGAGCCAAAATCAGATGAACAGGTGTCTCTCACATCCCTGAGATGTGGCTCTGTGTTCCGAGATGCTGTTTCAGAGTCCAGGTGCAGCATTTCCTTCAGATGTGCTGGGGCACAACAAAACAGGCTGTCATTCTCATTTCTCCAGCAGTGTGGGTGTAAATAATGTGCCCACATTAGTGAAGCTCAGGGGATCTCCATGGAAACATTTAATCGTTGACATTTAAGCTCCCTGTGCTGATAAAGGAAGCAGCTGACTCCTGACCTATTACTAATGGTTTATCAAGGTAGGAAGCAAGATTTTTTCCTTGACCTGGCTAGAAATGATACAGTGACAGCTACAGCATCTTTCCTCTTTTCCCTCTTCCCTCTCCTAGGCATAACTTGCTGTTCCACAGCTGGATTTTTCTTGACCTTTTCTTGTTTGTATCTCATTGAGACAATGTGGGATAGCCCTGGCTAAGGAAATGTCAGCCTCCCAACCCACCTGCCAAAGTAGCATAGCTGACTTATTTCAGGTTGTAAAAAGAGTAAATTCAGGAAATCTCTCAGATCGTGCAAGAGAAAACAGAAGACTCCTACAGAAAGTTACATTAAAGTGACATTGCGTTTCCCACAGCATCTGAAGTATTCACACACTCTCCCTCTGATCAATCCAGATATCGACCCAACTTCCAACTGTCCCTGATGCCTTGGGTTTTGACTTTTATATGCTTCAAATCCTGGACTGCCTAGTAGTTTCTTGTAGCCCGTCAGCTTCTGTTCTCTCATGCTAAGATAGACATAACAAACCTCTCTGAGCTTGTTATTCAAGGACACTCAGACTGTCCTAGGCCCAAAAAGTGTAAACTAGGGCCTCTAGAGAGGTGGAGAGATTGTAGAAATTACAGCATTAGCTGAAGTATTAATTGGTGAATTTATGCTGAAATGCAAATGAACCAAACCTATAAAGGTGTGGAGAACTCGTGGCTCGTCGTCCCCCTTGGGGTCCTTTTTTGGATGTAGCCTTTGTCTCCCCAGGGTGTACCTTTGAAGGCCATTCAAATAAATACCTACCTTTATTCCCTTATTCTGTCTAGTCTCTGTTTTTAGGTGGCCACTTTAGGCATCATCCCATGCAAGACAGGAGCTGGCTTTCTGAATGCTGAGTGCTCACTGCATGCAGAATTTGGAGTATTGTTGTCTCATCCCAAGCACAACCCATTTGTGCCAGAAACCACAATGTGCCAGGAGTTAGATCAGACTAAACTTTTCATCAATCAGCAGCTCAACCAAACTCCTCACTCCAGACCCCAGTGCACAAACCACAGTTCCTTGTCAGCAGCAGCTCCCCGTCAAGACTTCTCACTCAGGGAAGCCCAAGCCCACCATCAACCAGAGACACCCTCTCCAGTTTTAAAGTGACAGCCAATCCTTAAATAACATTTCGGTGTGCTGGTGCTGGCTTCATTTTGAACTGACAAGCATCTACAGTAGTGCCTTATAAGTCTGAGACCCAGTCTTCCCTGCCCACCCAGTTTCCAGAGAGATAGTGGCATTCTGATGACAAACCCCTGTAATCAGCTATCCTCCATCCAGCTGTTAATTAGTCACCATTTCAGTCACAGTTTTGTGACACAGACTGGGTTTTTTGCTGGCTCTGGCTTTGAGTTGTGCTTCGTTAGAAAACATGGTTTGGTTTAAAGGAAAACTCAAGTATCTGGCTTGTCTTTTGGGGAAAACTTCTGTAATTCTTTTACTGTTTCTATTCCAGGTTTCCAGAATAATCTACAGGATTCATTCTCACTGTGGTAACCATGTATAGCTCCTGTTACACCTAGCATGAATGACTGGCTGCAGAGACGATAGTCTTACATCACTGCATCATACAAATCAAAGGCTGATAACTGCTTGACCCATGCACTGTGTCTTTCCTCACTAAAAAAAAAAAACATTGCATTTAGGTTACAAAGCACACTTTCATTAGCCATCTTTGCTATTTTTATGTTATTTGTTTATTCTGTGGTGGGATACACATTTGTCTGTTTTCAAACTTTCTTATTACTATCTTTTAGGCTTAGAGTCTGTTTAAGGCTGACTGCAGCATGGTGTCAGTTTAAGTCCCTGCAGGGACCATAGACCAGGTCATGTGATAGGGTGCTCTCCTGCATCTGCTACAGGCTCATCTCCTAATCTTGGAGCAAGGTGTTTTGTCATTTTGTGTTTCTGTTGTAGGATAGATGTAATATAAAACTAATTGGGATTTTTATGTAGAAAATATTATTCATTAGAGGGACTAATATTGTATTATCAGAAACTAATAGCTGCACTTCCTACCTCTGGACAGTGATAGTGAAATTGGGTGTTGCACTAACTTGCACTGATAGTGCAATTGATACAAGGAAGATCTGATGGAAAATTGAAGGTTTCTTCCTCTTCTAGCTTACATCCATTAAAACACATTAATGCATGGTATGGTTGGTATTCTTTTTAGTTCTTGCTTTTGGAATTCATAACCCAAGCAAGCATTTATCATAATACTTTACACATTAACATAACACTGGGGGCTTTTAAATGCTTAGAATAGGCTGCTTTAACCATATCAGAGGTGTATAAACACCATCAAAGAAGTGTCCCTACTGGCTGTCAAAAGATGAAAACATACCATCATGCTGATTAGCAGAATTTGACTACTTAGAGGAGGATACGCATATATTTCAGTGTTGAAGGTCTTGACTTCAAATGCAGCTTGAAATGCAATCAGCCAGTGTCACTCACATGCCACTTCCCTAAGATTTTACACCTCATGGAGCTAAAGGACTTGCTTTCTTATCTTATTGCAAGAGGTTTCATTCAAAAGCACTAGGTTTTTATTTGAAAGCTACATGCTTGTTTTGAATTGCTGTTCTCTCATATTACTGAGATTGATTTTCAATTTTTATTTCATTAAGAGTGTGCCCTTGGATGGTTGGAGTTTTTTAATTGATTTATGCATAATTGCTATACCTTAGATATTCCTCAAGTGTTTGGAGACATAATCTAGGGCATTGAAACAATGCTCCTTGGCTACGCTAGAGGTAAGAAATTAACTTATTATTTAACATTTGTGTACTCTCTTTATCACCAGCAATCACCATTATGTGGGAGGGCTGTTGGGATGGAATGAAAAAGCTTGATAAATCAACATCCTGGCACCTTAAATGCCAAATTCTGCATTGGGAATGGAGAGTCAGCTCTGCTCCTGCTTCCAGCTGTTATTAATCCTGACACGTTCAGAGAGTTTTGGCACACACTGTTTTAACCTCCTGAAGTTTACGTACATTTAACATTCTCCCCTCCTCCGTTCCCATAATGGCTGTAGTGTGTGTTTTTGTTTTATCTCAGTAATCATATCCTCCTCCCTCTGAGAACAAACTCAGCCCAGCATCCTGGATACAGGCGTAGGAAGAGCAGGCTTATCTGTTTGTACAGAATGTGCCATTGCTTGTTACCATAGAGCTAATGCTACTTAATATCATTTAAATAATAATTTATATAGCAAAATATAACTTATAGTGTTGTGACCTGATAAGACTAACTGCCATTGATTATTTGCAATATGACCAACCGATGCATAAAAACAGATTCTGGAGAGAAAAAATAAAAAAGAAAACATTTTCATAATAGCATGCATCAGTTACTGGTCTTGACAATAAGTACCTACGCTTGTGAAGATTTTAAAAACATTCATTATGTCCCAGACTGTGTTTTTTCCTGCCTACATCCTTCTCCATGGAGCCCCAGCTGCCAAATTATTTTTGTATGTTAGCTAGGCAAACTGAATCCTAAATCTCTTTCCATGTTGTATTTCATTATGGGACTATACAAAATTTGGAGTAAGGGTACATTTCAGAGAAATGGTTTCTAAAGGGACATACACACTTCAGAGGGATATACTTGAGGAAAGCCTTGAAATGGTGCCTCACGGCTATAAAACCTGAACTCGCCAGCTCAGACCAGCAAACATCACCTCTGTTAATTGCAGTAGGACAATGACTGTGAATAGGATTTCCATTACTTAGGCTGCCAGATCTGCAGCCTTGGGAAAAGCTCCACATAACAGCAATGACAGTCAGTGGCATTTTGCTTCCTGTTGGCAGACTGTGGTTTTATCACTATGGAACAATAATTTTGTTTGTGACAGGAATTGCCCAAAGGGACAATGAGGAATATCTGGATAACAAAATGAAGAAGAAAGAAAGAAAAAGAACTTCAAGTCACTCTATATTTGATGCAATTACTGTGATAAAACGGGATGACTTCTTTCCTAGAAAAAAAGAAGAGGTTTGACATGTCCTAGAAAATCATGAGGTGCAAAAGGGAGTAATAGCTCTGCGGAACAATCACAATTTCTAAAAGTGAGAATGTCTGTATAGCATTCAGGTATTCACCCATATCAGACCATTTAAAATGCGTTTAACAAATTAGATAGTACAGCATAACTATAGCAAGATAACACTCACACACAGCAGGTAAAGTCCAAAGGGGCAAACACAACAGGAACGGGGCACACAGCAACAGGGAGGAAAACACATAGGCATCAGCAGGAAAACTGAAATAAAGATTTGTCTTTTAAATCCCACATTTTCTGATGTTTGGATGCTGCAACATGAAGTAATTCCATTCAGAAAGGTTTCAAAAGCCAGTGCAATCTTCCCAAGACAGCTGGCTATACCACTGATTTTAGGAGTGTGGCAGGACTTCCTCTGCTCTTCAGGAAGGAGAAGCTGCTCTCTTTCTCCTACTCCACTTTTTTGACACCTATTAAAGGTTGTCTGAGTGGTAAAAATTGGGAGCTTAAGAATAATTTCCCTTTTGGGTAAACAAGATTTGGATTCCTTTTAGGTGCATGGGTTGACTTCAAGAGTGACTGGACATTAAAATAGAAAATCAATCACGAAATATGTTAAAATAGTTGAGTTTAAAAGAGGAGGGGCTCACAAGGGTTGGAATTTGACCCTTAGCCCTGTGGGCCTATAAAGTCCCCTGCTTCAGCATATAGGGTTTCCCTGACATAAACCTGGCACAACACAGGAGTGCATTGGGCCTTCGGCATTTTGATATTTAGCAGGTGTGCTGGGATAATGAGCAGTTTAACTCTTGCAGCAAACCAACACTACTGGTCTGACTTCACTTTTCCCAGCAGCAGTTGCTGGTCAGTCTATTTGTCCAGTGTTATGACTGACCCTCCAAAGACGTACGTGAGGCAACGTTCCATTGACTTCAATAGATTAGCTGGAGTCAACAAAAGGAAAGGGGGTGGGTGGGTCTCTGCAGGATCAGACTTACTGAAACTAAAATCTGAATCTGAAGGGCATCATGTCAAACTCACATCTGGTGCAATTCTGGTGGCATTCTACAGGGAACAACACAGATATTTATAGAAGTAAGGTAGGGGGACCCTTGATTATGCTATTAGCAGATGGCATTTAGTAAAAAATTACAGGGAGAGGAAAGTATCATTAATCAAAAGTGAACTTTAGTAAGCTTTTTATTACTTAAGCTGGAGCTTTGACAGTTGATACTGTAAGGACATTTCTATATCCAATATTTATGAGAAGGTTTTTTTCAGATGTCTTGAGGTAGAAAAATCCATTTCTATTAAATTACTTCCTGGGGATTAAAGTAATGCTTCCAAAACCATGTGTCCTTAAATATGTCAGTAATATTTTTCCATGAGTTTTTTATAAAATAGAGAATTATGTGGGTTTTGTCAAAAAATGAGAAACAAATGGCATCAATAACTTAAATATCTTAATTATGCCAGTGGTTTGAGAACTACACTAAGCAGTTCAACATAATGCTATAGAAAACATCTGAAAGACAATGCTCATTCTATGTGGTTGTTGACACAATGTGTGTGGTGTAATGCAATAAACTTCCTAATACAATCCATTCTACACAGCAGCTAGCCAGAAATTTTACCAATTTGCAACATAACTCTTGCTCTATGTAAGACTAAACGCAGGTTAGAAAAAAACAGGGTCATTTTCTGGGCCATGCTTAGCAGTGGTGTAAGTTATTTTTGTTGACAGAGTGCCCAGAATCTGCTATTAAAATCAAGTAACCATTTAACAGGTGCTATAAAAAGTTCATTTGAAGTAACTTCTGTCCAAAGCGCCTTATCAACTGAGACCTTACAGGCTAAGGGGAGGGCTGAGATGACACGAGTATTTCTGGTGACAAAGCCATGGCTGAAACAAAGAGGAACAAACTGATGAGTCTGATAAAGAACTTCTATGTACCTTCTGTTCCATACACACGTTTTAAAATATTTTTGTTCATTTCCCTTAATAAAAGATCTGGCTTTTCACACTTCCATAAAGCCATTTCCATTTGTGGTAGTACCTGATGTTGATGTTGTCCTCAGACAACATGGGTGTGAATAATGACTGCAAAGGCAGAGTGTCTGTGCAGCTGCATGAGAAAAGCATCCTTTTTGTTGAGGACAGATGAGCTACAGCCAGCATCTGAGTCACTTCACCTTTGCGTGCCTAGGCTCTTCAACCTCTCAAGTAATTTGTCATGTTCCTGAAGAAATATTGACTGTATTAAAAGTCATCTCTCTGCAGAAGCTGGAATCAGAGCCTGAGAGGAACTTCGGATGAAATTCAGTACAAAACACGATGGGTATTTCTATTTGTTTTGTGCTGGGTTTTGTCCTTCTTTCTGGGCTAGAAACTTGTTTGGGTTCTGTCTGGCATTTGTGACCTCTGTTACACTGTAGGTTTTTTGTGTCCTCCAAAGCTTGAATGAGTTCAAGAAGCTTGATTATTAATTAATAGGGGTTTTTCGTCTGTGCATCTCAGGCAAGGAGTGTTATAATCACTTGTACATCTGTGCTGTGATTTCCCTTATTGGTTCCTGTTTACATTTTTTGCGCATTTCAAGTTCCCCATGCAAATTCTTCTGCATGGCAGCTGTTAGCTGTGAAAGCTGTTTGCTATGGGTCCTGAATCTTCCTGTCTAGTCCTACTAATTGTCTGAAATACCAGCAAAAAATATTACATGGTAGTTCTGCTTTTTAAGGTTCTGATGATCTGAAAGCTCTGAGTTCCCACTATCTACATAGTTGCTATATATATGCTATTTCATGCTACACATTTATTTAAATGCAAATCCAGTATTGTCACAATGACTTTCCTGTGCTTTCTTGGAGACAAATAGTCCAAAGTTAAGCATAATGATCATGTACTTACGTGTGCTAAGTAAATCCATGTGAATGAAGTTTATCTTTGAGGATAAAATTTGCAGAGAGGAGCATGTGGAGCTGTTGAAGAGAGTGTGTTTAAATTACAGGACAGACGGTGGATCACTGCTGGGCTGAGTATGTACAGTCCAAGAATATGCCTAGTCATCCCAAATCAGTGACTGAGCCTGGAATTTTCAGAAAACTGTGAAAATTTGCACAGTACCTTTTCAGGGATGCTGTACCTGTCTAACATAGTGGCCAAAGGAAAAGCCACACCAACATCAGGCATGTTCTCATGCACAGTGCTGTTGCAACTGTTAAATTAATTCTTTATTAAAGATGATTTCAGATATAACACTGATTTTTTTTCCTAAATAATAAAGGATATATTTTCTTAAATATTTTGAACATGTTGATTTATGCTCTTGTATCTAGATTGCATTGGAAAGCTGGATATATGCAGTAGTACTGAAACATAAATTCCTCCACAAACATAATGACTTACCAGGCTCCTCATCCATAGAGCAATTTAAGATTATGTCTGGTACAATTTACAGCCTGTGGAAAAGAGGTAGCTCCAGAAAAATGAATTATTCTTGTGATCCTACTTGGTTAGTTTTGAATCAGAACAACATTTGAATCAAAGCACATTTTTGGGTCTTGGAGTAAGATCAACGTAAAAAGCATATTCAGTTTTACATCAAATGAAATAATCTATCAAAAAAACATCCTTATCCATTTGGTAAGTGGAATCATAAGAAAAAATGTATACATTGCTCCTGTTGGACATATATTTGTGAGTCACTTACTGCTTTCATCACTTTCAGTTTCTTTTAAATTTAAATAGCTGCAGTCTTTCATATCTGAGACCTTATCTGAGGCACTCTTTACCATCATTAACGTCTGCATTAATAGTTCAAAAATCTAATGGTAACATTCCTGAGACATGGCAGACAGGAATAAGAGACACAAACAGAGCCAGTAGGAGGCACCACAGCTCCACTTTTCTTTGGGTCCAAAATAATCCATGTATAGAACTTGGATTATTGGCCAACTATTTTATCCGTGTGCTTTATATTGATGTAACTATACTTGGGGCTTGCAGTCTCAAAATAATTTGAAGTGCACATGTTTTGAATATCTTTCTGGTTTGGCAATTGCTTTGCAAGTGATTCGGAGGAACGACAGCGGAGGCAGAGAGAAAGCCTAAAGTTCAACTTCTAATTTTCTTCTGGTCTCCCTCCTGACAGTCACACAGACAAAGAAAACAAATGTGTCTGACAAGGTTAGGACAGTTGGTCGCTATAAATAACACCAGATTCAGGACTTAGCTATGCATCTATTTAAGTAGCATTTTGAAGACAATTTTCTTCATCGTCTGAATTTGAGCCTTAGACTAATATTGCTCCTAAAATACCAGTTATTCCATAGTCAGAGTCATCTAGATATTTCTGTATTTCAAATCTTTACTCCCTTTTTAAATCTAAAGAGCATGACTGAGATATGTCTACATTTTAACTCCCCAGAGGTGATGTTACAACAATAGTTGTCACAGTGTTGTGGATGGCAATGTTATAAATTCAGAATTATAGCAACGTGTCCTTCCCAGGAGAATATTTGAATCCAACTGAAGCCTGACAAAATCCCAATGATTTCATCCTCATAACAGTATGCCTCATGAGGAATCATGCAGTTTAAGTGTAGCTGCAGTGAGATTTGATCACTGGTGAATGGTAATTTTTGATTTGATGGAGTCCTCATGATGTATATGCTTGTGATTATTTCATCCATAGTCATTTCCAGAATAACTCTGCATTTAAAACATTGACCATCTTGAAAGTATCTGTTGTCTTGCTTTCTGGAAAACCTGGCTTCAGGCTGAAGCCTTATCATAGGGTCTGTCCTTGATTACCCCATCACAGATGTCTCCACTGGAACTGGACAATTAATGGCTTATTTTACAGCTCTAAACTGCACTAAAATGTAGCAGCTCTTGAGGTAGTTTAGGAAGTTGAATTATGCCAGCTCCCATATCACATATTTCCACATGAGTTGATTTTATATTTTCTCAACTAGTTTGGTTGCTATCTCTTATATAATGTTTTTAAAAACCAGCTCAATTTCCTCGGCAGGCTCTGTAGATGTAAGTTTGAACACCAACTCACTCGAAGCACTGACCATGTTCAGAACAAAAACAATAATTTGGGGTCTGTTCTGTGGGCAGGTTCAGAGGAGAGGTGGATTGCCATGAGGTGTGTAAACCATGGTCATTCTGGAAAGGTATTGCAACATGCTGCATCAGCTGCAGTTCTCTGAACACCTACAGCTTTGCATCCACGGACAGTTATTGTCTTCACCAGCAGTAACGATGCAAGAGTGAACAATTCAAGATAAGTCATCTTCTGCAACAGAGAGTTTCTGCCTACTGTCTGTCATTTTCCCTTCCCATACTACACAGATGGCCAAGATCTTCGTAGTATTGTTACAGGGGGCACATACTCCGTATCCTTCTTCCATATTCTGAAAAATGCAGACAAGATATGAATCTAACTTTTCCTACGTACTAGCAAGGAGTCTGTCTTATCATATCTTGTTACCCTTTAGTCCCTAATTTTTTTGTTAGATTTCTTTTTATATGTTTCTATAAAAGTATTTTTAGAGGGAATTTTGTTGTTTGTTCAAAGGACGCCAAGACTTCCTACCTGTTTCTCTTTGGATGGGCCTGTCCAATAGCCTGTCCAGGACCTACCTGCCACAATCTTTTCAGATTTGCAAGCCTCCAAGACTACTGTGCAATGGATAAGAGAGCAGAAACTGTACATTTGTCTAATCTAGATATTGCTATTTTCATTATGTTTCAGTTTCTGGTAATATACTTACAGAAAAGTCATAGCCATGAATGATTTTTCCCACAGAACTCTTGGTTAGAAAGTGTCTCTGGAGATCTTCTAGTCCAACCTCCCACTCCAACCAGTGGATATTCCCAATATCAGCAAGTCTTGGCCTTGTCTAGTTAAATCTTGGAAAGGGGGATTGAACTAGCTGATCTGCAGAGGTCCCTTCCAACTGCGACTGTTCTGTGATTCTGCGTAATAAACAAAATTCCGAGAAATTATTTGTGTAGGTCACATGTCCTTGGTCCCTGAATATCTTGAAAACCCATAGCTTCACACTCTCCAGTTTCCACACAAGGTCTTTTGAAATGGGAGAACAAAAACTGAACTATTGCAGAGGTGGATTCCCCATGACCAAGTAGAGGGGTACACTCTTTTTCCCCAGTCTGCAGACCATAATCCCCCTAATGAAACTTATTCATGGTTTCCTTTATTTGCACTAAGGGCACGTTCTTGGCTCATATTCACCCAGGAGTCCACTCCACTGACCCTGCCACCAGGAATTTCAAGTCTTTTTCCACAAGTCAGTGGGCAGCTCATCATGTCTCAGCCTGTACCAATGAGTGGGAATTCCCATCCTGGTTACAAGCCTTTATACATCTCAGTAAATTCCACCAGGCATCTGTTGGCCTAGTTCTCATATTTCACAAGGCCTCTCTAGGTTGGAACTCTGCAATTCTTTGTGTTGGTCATTGTCACTAATCTGTGAAGGCACTGAGAATTGTTTGCATGTCACCATTCAGGTCGTTTCTGAGGACAATGAACAGTGTGAACCTCAGTGTTGAGGGGCAGACTATAAGACTACTCTGCTCATCACTGTCTGCCAGCCAGACATTAGGCCACTGATGACTACCTTCTGTGCCTGCCAGTCCAGACAGGTTCCTAGCAGCCCATTTGTCCTGCTCACACCTCCTGAGCTTACAAGTGAGAATACTGTGAGATACAGTGTCAAAAGTCTCACTGAAATCAATGGTCATTAAAATCACATCTCTCTCCTTATCCACATTGCCAATTATTTTTCAACAGAAGGCCACGGGCTTGGTTAAGCAAGAGTTGCCCTTGATAAATCTGTGTTGACTGTTCCTAATTACTTTCTTGTCCTTCACAACCTTGGAAATGGATTTCAACAGAATGTGCTCCACAATTTTCCCAGGGACTGAATGGAGAATGACTGGCCTATAGATCCCTGGGTCCTCCACCTTGCCTTCTTTGGAAACAGGCATTTAGTTCGCCTTTTTCCACTTAGAAGACTGACCCTGTTTTCCACTCCTTTTCACAGATGATGATAATAATATCACCATCGCATCCACAGTCTCTGCAAACATCCTTATGTAAATGCCATTATCTTCATAGATCTTGAGTTCAGCTTCCCTAAGGAGTCCCTAAAATATTGTTCCTCCACTACTTTTTGCACTCCTCCTTTTCAAACTCTGCTGATGAATACAGAGGTCTGGAAGGAGGTTTTGCTTACCAGTCTATGTAGGCACTGAGTACTTCAATATTTTCCATATTGTTCATTTTTGTCCCCTCTAGCTATCAGTGAATCCCTACTTTTTCCTGAGTTTTGTTTTACAAATAGCATGACTGTAAAGTCCCCTGTTATTGTGCTAAATGTCCCTCACACATCTGAGCTCCAGACAGGCTCTGGCCTTCCTGATTTCATCCCTAAGCACCCAGGCAATATTTTACCTTTTTTTTTTCCCCGTGCCTTCTTCTACCTCTTGTATAATTCCTTTTCGTGTTTTAGTTCAATAATACTCTGCCTTCTTAGCCAAGCATAACTTCTGCCAAAATTCCCAGCCCTCCTGCACATCAATACAGTTAACTCATGAGATTTCAATAAGTTCTTGAAAAATCAGCCAGTGTTTCTTACTAGAGAATAAGTATGCACAACTTTGGCTGGAGATAACATGTATTGTGACTTGCCTTCATTTCCCTCAAATATTAAAAAAAGCTTCTGTGAGTGGTAGAAACAATATTCTGTTTAATTACCCAATTAAACAGCTTTTCTTCTTAAAATAACAGCTGCACTATATTTCAAATAGGCATATGTTACGGTACCAGAAGGAGGTACTACAACTATATATAGGAAGAGGAAGGGGGGTAGAGCGTATGTACATTCACTGACTGTAGAAAATTCTTCCCATCTTTATCAGATTTGGACAGAAGCATTTAGCCATTGCCATGCCTATTTCAGGGGCCACATCACCCCAAGAGTTAGTCTGTTACTCAACTGCCCCTTGAGTCTTGAGCTATCTGAACCTCAAGAAAATCTCCCATGCCCTTGAAGGAAGAAACACACCTTTTCTTCAGTCCATGGGAAGACCTCCCATTCCCACACCTGCACAAAGCCTCACTCCCCTTCTCCCCACAGCTGGTGCAGCGCTGCAGCCCAGGCTGTCTGGCCATGTAACACTTGGTACGCTGCAACTGACTGCTACTTCCCTGTCCCAGAGAGAAACCCACCTCAGCAGATCTTGTAGGGCCAGCCTGTTCCAGCTGCCACCTGCTTCCCTTTTCTCACTGCAATATTCCAAACCCAACAAAAACCGTCACAGCCGTGCAACTGCACCATAACCTTAGTTAAGGAGTGATGTTCATTGTTTCAGAAATAAGAGTAAAGTCTTTATTCTGCCTTAATTTAGAACTGGAATTTGAATTCCTGAACATTCCAAGGCAGTTGATATGGATATTGTTTTCACTTTACTCAGTGCTTTTGCAGACATTGAAAGCCAACATAACTAGCAGAAGATGTAAGCTAAATGAGTATTTGTAAGAGGTAAGGACTACAATTTCCTGCCAAAATAATAAAGCAATCATTTTTTTATGATGGGATAACAGCAGGATAATTAAACACCCACTTTACATGCCTGATATCTGCAGTTATTGAGGGGGGAGAACAGTTAGCTGATCCTTATTGTCTCCTGGAACATGATGGGTTAAGCAGCATGCGCAGCAAGGGAGAAAGTGTGATGCAGCTGAGAACCATGGAAGCTGAAATCACTTTGGTTTAGAGAAGGAATTTTTTGTGCTGCCTGAGATGTCTCTGATCTTCCATTTTGAATCACAAGAAACCATCTGTTGCCAAAAACTAGAGGACCAACTCTGTCATCTTGGCAAAGGCTAAGAAAGTAGATGATGCCAATGTTTAATATTATCTAAGCTGGGATAACATCTTCATACATATGAAATGTAGTACAGTATTTGAAGGCAAAGAGTTGTTAGCTGGTGTCAGCATGAAACTGGAAACATATCATAGAGAAAAATGTGATCTTCATCTGCTGTGGTTAACAGGTTAACAGTGTGAGGTGGATTTGCATTTATATTAGCAGCACTTTTCCAAATATAGATCAGAAGAAACTAGTAAGGAAAGTCATGAGGGAGGTATGAAGACTGGTCAGGGAAAATGGATTAATAATAGGTAGTAAGTGGGCCCCTGAAGGATCATAATAAATGATAAAGGATTCTCCAGGCAGAATATGACGGATGAGGTTGCCTGGAGCTATTTTCTATCTAACATTTATATTAGTGATTTAGAAATTGATTTGATATGGAGGGCATCAAAATTTATAGACGACAAAAGCAGGAGGATTTTTAAAGTCAGTATTTGGAGGACATGAAGGGTTTCCAAAAGAATTTAATGAGGATGCAAAACCAAGCCAGCATGTGGAACTTAATGTTGGCACATGGAAAAGGTATCCTCAGAGAGACTGAAATGTGCCTTTTTTGTTGTACCTTGAAAGGTGCTGTTTGTGAAGAACAGAATTCACAAGAGGGTTCCTTAGCCTTTTGTGACTTATTTTAGTCTTGCTGAAGTTCCCTGAATGGTGGAAAATATTCCTTTTAACACCCCTCTGCAGCGTTTATTTAGGTGATTATTTTCATTCTCATCTCAGTCTTATGTTGTTGCTGGATGTCATACAAGAAATACCATTTTTATATGAATCATGCTTTTTAAGCACTCACACCTACTATGCCCAAACATATATCTAGAAAATATCATAAGAGTCTTTTCTATTTTAAATGCTTTGGGTTTAGAGAGTGAGAATATAGAGAGGAATTATGACAGATGCTGTAGAAGAAAACTGTCAAGTTTGCTCTCACTCCAATGAGGAAATGAGATCCCCTTTTTGACTAGTTGATTTGGTAGGATATATATTAACTCTATTTTTATGATGAAGTGTTTTTTTAGGGGAAAGCTAGGCGTAGCAGCTTAGTATGCTGCAAAACTGCAGCATTTCTTTCTTGCTGTAGAAGAATTATGTGTCCCAGTACAAAATTCCTAGTAACAGAGCTGAATATGGTGCCTTATTTTGCCAGCACTAAAATTTAATTGAAGGCACTTCAGAGAACTTAACTTTTTATGATACATTGTGTCCAGACTGTAGGATTCTTAGAGCACTTGGCAAAAGTGCAACTTTTAAGAAAAAAAGCCCTGTTACAAAGCTTATTAGTTATCACATCCTAGCCATGGTAAAACCTTTGTATGAACTGTCAAAAATAAAGATTGAATTTAGACTGAGTCAAATCCCAAAGCAAGAAATGTAGGAAATGTAAGAAATGCTATACAGGACTAGACAAGGACCAGGCTAAGAATCCTAATTTAACTGGCAATGGCCCACAAGAGCACTTGAGAGCAAAGCAGATGTGAATTGCTTCAGATTCCGTGGCAAATACTTCAGTTCAAGTGTGTCCTCAGTAATAACTGATGTTCTTTAACTGGTGTCTCTTCAGAGCTTATTATATTCCTTCTGGATGAACAGACTAGAACAGGGTATTTCAGTGCAAAGGGACCTACAACTAACACTAGTCTGACTGCCTGAACAATTCAAGGCTGACCAGAAGTTAAAGGTGGTTATTAAGGGCATTGTCTAAACGCTTCCTAGACACTGTTAGGTTTGGGGCATCAACCAGCTCTCTACGATGCCTGTTCCAGTGTTTGAGCACCTTCTTGGTAAAGAGATGCTTCCTAATGTCCAGTCTAAACCTCATCTGCTGCTGCTTTGGACCATTCCCATGTGTCCTGTCACTGGATTCCAAGGAGAAGAGATCAGCACCTCCCTTTCCATGCCCCATGCTCCGGAAGCTTTAGAGAGCAACTGTCAGAAATGGTGGTAACATATTTAAGAAAAAAAAAAGTGATGTTGCAGATGTAATTGCAGCCAGAGAAGAGAAGAGTGAGAACATTTGAGAGGAACAGCTCTGCAGACACCAAGGTCAGTGGAGAAGGAGGGCAAGGAGGTGCTCCAGGTGCCAGAGCTGAGATTCCTCTGCAGCCTGTCATGAAGCCCATGGTGAGGCAGCCGAGCCTGTGCAGCCCATGGAGGTCAACAGGGATGCAGAGATCCACCTGCAGCCCATGGAACAGACCCACAATGGAGCAGGTGGATGCCTGAAAGAGGCTGTGACCCCGTGGGAGGCCCATGCTGGAACGGAGTCCTGGCAGGGACCTGCAGACCCACAGGGAGAGGAGCCCCCACTGAGCAGGTTTCCTGGTAGGACCCGTGATCCCATGGGGGACCCACACTGGAGAAGCCTGTTCTTGAGGGACTGCACTCCGTGAAGCCGTGACGTGCGTTGGAGCAGTTTGTGGAGAACTGCTGCTGTGGGGGCACACATATTGGAGGAGTCTGTGGAGAACTGTTTCCCGTGGGAGGCACCCCACCTTGGAGAAGCAGAAGGACTCCTCTTACAGAGAAGTGGCAGAAACAACCTGTGATGAATTGACTGTAACCCCCATTCCCATCTCCCTATGCTGCTGGAGGAAGAGGAGGGAGAGTTAAGAAGGAGAGAGAAGTGGAGGGAAGGTGTTTTTAAGGTCTTATTTTACTTCTCATTATCCAGCTCTGAGTTTGTTGGTAATAAATTCAATATCTCTAATTCGAGTCTCTTTTGCCCATGACTGTATTTGATGAATGATCTCTACCAGTCCTTATCTCAACCCATGAACCCTTTGCTATATTTTCACTCCCCTGTCCAGCTGCTGAGGGGAGTGATAGAGAGGTTTGGATGGGTGTCTGGCACCCAGCCAAGGTCAACCCACTACACCAGTTCCTAAGGGTACAAACACAGTGGCTTGTCATCACATCTAAAAGTTCTCTTTTCCATGTATTGCTGTTTCTTAATCAAGGATCTGACATAGAGATCTCAAATCAGAGTTTCTGGTTCCCAGTGGAAAAGCACTGAAATTGATATTTATGAGTTCAGATAAAATTTACAGTATCTCCAGAGATTTGCAGAACCTGCAGCTCTAATGGCAAGTGGTTTTGGAGATCTCTTTTTCTCTGCAGGGCACATTGCAGGCATTTATGCTTTTTAAGGCCCATGGAGTATACTTCTTCCTCTTCATTTAGACATCTTTAAATATTAATTCCATTGTTTTCCCCTTGTTTTCATATCTGAAATTCGGTTAATAGTGTGCTATACTTGTGACTCTTTCTGAATTAGCTTTTATAAGCTGTTTCAGAGCTGTCTTCTGTCATGTTTCCCCAAGCACAAGCAAGGAGGAATTATAAATTCATTTATGCTAAGCAATGCTTTCCTGCTCAAATAGCACCCACAGGTTTTTTTCATGGGTACAGGCAGAATATGGTAATACTCAATGTAGGAGAGGGATTCTTGTGCCAGTCACGTCCCAGCTTGCAAGAGAGGAGAAAAAGCTTGTTTCTTCCTTCCACACAAATGCTGGTGGATCAGGATGGTGGCAACACAGTTTTTTCCATCAGCACTGAAAAAAACTTGGATTTACCTGTCCTCTAGTATGTCCTGAGAAGCACTTCATGGTGCCATCACAGTTTACCAGTTACCTACAGTTTACACTTTCCCTTTCTCCTCCAGCTCACCTAAAATCCAGAGTGCCTCCTCCACCTGGGGTTACACCAGAGAGCTACAAAATACCTCTAAGCAGATAGATCACACTGAGTTTGACAGACATGAATTCCCACTTTTTTGGCAGGGGGGAGTTAAAAAGTTCATGCAAAAATGAGGAACTGAATGATTACTTTAAAAATGAAGTAAAATGCCTATCGTATAATGCACACTGACTTCTTTCCAACCAAGCATAAAATCTTTTTAAAGCTGATTTCTGTTCCTGTATTTTCAGTGTCAGTGGTGATAATGCAGCATTCAAAGAAAAAAAGTGATAGACTAGAAAATTTGTTTGGTTTTTTTTAGATAAAAATAAAGCCAAACTGAAAATTCATGTATAATAGCATTTAACAAAAAGGAAGAAGAAGGGGAAAAGACATATAAAAAAGGGAAAAAAACTGTCATGAGTGTTAAATGGTGTATGATAAGTTAATGCTGGTAATGCATCATCTTTAATCATAGTGTGGATGATGGGACTAAAGCAGAAACATTGAACATGAAAAAAGAATGTTAATTGAAAAAGCGAACAAAATTTTAATCAAAGAATAAGGAACTCATAAATGACAAGATTAATAATAATAATAAAAAAAAATCAGAAGTGCCAGGGTTGCTTTGGAAGCAATTAGTTACCATCCTGGAAGGCTCACAACAATCAGCCTCTAATGTACTTAATGGGCTTGAAGGTCATTTCTCACCCTCAACAGTTCTTCGTAATTCACTTCAGACACAATACAAAAATCACTGGAATATTTGACTGAGTATTACCTGCTGAGGCATGCAATGCTTCATTTCTGATAGGGTCTTTAGATAACACAGAGCATTTTTATATAACTGATTTGCATATAAATGTGTCTGCATATTGGGTTCAATGGAAAATTTGGGGGGAAAAAAGCGTTTGTCCATCGTTATGTTTTAAAAGTGGAAGAGAAATTAGGGAAAAATGAGGACAGAGGAACATGAAGGGAGTCATGAAAGCTTCTTTCATAGCTATTCTGTCACTGTAAGCAGTGAAATCATCTACGCAGAGAGCCCATTCCCTTCCACCTCTGAGCAGGCCTTGGCACCAAAGCCTAAACTTAAACCCAAATTCTCAAGTTTGTTTCTGCCTTTGTAACATATAAAACCTTCTCACAAACCTTAAATGTGTCCCAAGTTTTTGAGTCTCTAAATCCAGATTTGAACATCGACTTGTCCTTACTGCAGAGAAACAACTCCCAAAAAATGTCTTCTCTCTTTTCAAGATTTCTTTTGAGCTACTGTGGAAAATGAAGATGAAACATTAGACTCCTCAAGTGCTAACACCTGTTAGGGAACCAAGAAACCAAAACACTTATTTATCCATACGTCTGCTATGGAGACTGGCTGACAACATTGTATCTCACTTGCCTGAGGTAGTTACTACAGATGCAAATACAGAAACCAATGAGTGACCTAGGAGATGAGTGGAAGCCTTGGGGAGGCATAATCACTTCTGTAAAGGATAATAAAAAAATGTTTTTATAAATGCATTAATAGCAAAAGAAGGGGCAAGGAAAACCTCCATTCTTTATTGGACATGGCAGGGAATATAGTCACCGAAGACAAAGAAAAAACTGAGGTACTTAACACCTTCTTTTCCTTGGTTTTCCGCAATAAGACAGGTCATCCTCAGGACAGCTGGCCTCCTCAGCTAATAGATGGTGTCAGGGAGCAGAACAGCCCCCCTGTAATCCGGTAGGAAGCAGTCAGAGACCTACTCAGTCACATAGATGCTCACAAGTCTAAGGGACCAGACGGAATCCTTCCTAGGGTGATGAGGGAGCTGGCAGATGAGCTTACGAAGCCACTCTCCATCATTTACCATCAGTCCTGACTCACCAGGGAGGTCCCAGATGACTGGAAGCTGGCCAATGTGACAATCATCCATAAGAGGGCTGGAAGGAAATCTGGGAAACTACAGGCCTGTCAGCCTGACCTCAGTGCCCTGTGAGGTTATGGAACAGATCATCTTGAGTGCGATCACATGGCACCTACAGGATGGCCAGGGGATCAGACCCAGACAGCACGGATTTAGTAGGGGCAGGTCCTGCCTGACCAACCTGATCTCCTTTTACGACCAGGCAACCCACCTGGTGGATGCGGGAAAGGCTGTGAATATTGTCTATCTGGACTACAGCAAGGCCTTTGACACTGTCTCCCACGGCATACTCCTGGAAAAGCTGTCAGCCCACAGCTTGGACAGGAGCACTCTTTGCTGGGTTAAGAGCGGGCTGGATGGCCGGGCCAGAGAGTGGTGAATGGTGCTGCATCCAGCTGGCAGCCAGTCAGTGGTGGTGTGCCCCAGGGATCAGTGCTGGGGCCAGTCCTGTTTAATATCTTTATTGATGATCTGGATGAGGGGATCGAGTGTAGCATTAGCAAATTTACAGGTCATACCAAGCTGGATGCGAGTGTCGATCTGCTGGAGGGTAGGAGGGCTCTGCACAGGGATCAGACGGGCTGGATTTATGGCTGAGTCCAACAATATGAGGTTTAACAAGTCCAAGTGCCAGGTCCTGCACTCTGCCTGCAACAGAAGCACTACAGGCTGGGGACAGACTGTATGGGCAGTGGTCAGGCAGAAAGGGACCTGGGGGGTGCTGATAGACAGCCAACTGAACATGAGCCAGCAGTGTGCCCTGGTGGCCACAAAGGTCAACGGCATACTGGCCTAGATCAGCAATAGTGTGGCCAGCAGGACCAGGAAACTGATTCTTCCCCTGTACTCAGCACTGGTGAGGCCACACCTTGAGTCCTGTGTCCAGTTCTGGACCCCTCAATTTAGGAAGGATGTTGAGCAGCTGGAACATGTCCAGAGAAGGGCAAAAAGGCCACTGAAGGGTCTGGAACACAAGTCCTATGACGAGTGGCTGAGGGAGCTGGGGGTGTTTAGCCTGGAGAGGAGGAGACTCAGGAGAGACCTTATCACTCTCTACAACTTCCTGAAAGGAGGATGTGGCCAGGTGGGGGTCAGTCTCTTCTCCCAGGCAACCAGTGAAAGGACAAGAGGACACAATCTTAAACTGCCCCAGGAGAGGTTTAGGTTGGAGAGGAGGAAGTTCTTCACAAAAAGGGGGATTGGGCATTGGAATGGGCTGCCCAGCGAAGTGGTGGAGATACTGTTCCTGGAAGTGTTTACGAAAAGACTGGATGTGGCACTTAGTGCCAGTTGACAAGGTGGTGTTCGGTCATAGGTTGGACTTGATGATCGCGATGGTCCTTTTCAACCTAATTGATTTGTGGTTCTGTGATAATATCCTGGGTTTTAAAAACTGTGAAACTTGCATGCTTTCAAGTCTGAATAACACCTCCTGACACACTAGATTTTCCTTTACTTCACCCCCTCAAATAATCCTTCTATTGCATGAAATTCTTATCAAAGTTCCTGTGTATAGATTAAGTTGTATGAGTCTGAGTCTCCAGATTTTTGCCATGAAGAACTATGAACATATTGTAGCTGCATTTATTATTTTGTCTATTTTGGCTTTATTTACTGAAAAAACTATCTTTTTCTTTGATTTGCATAAAGTGCCAATGGCAATATTTTGTTTTATACTAGTAACCTGCAGTTTAAAAATGTGCTGTTTGATTTCCTTAGGAACTGTGGAAGCTGATGTCTTTTTAAGTCCCAGACAGCAGTAAAATAATATTTTTAATGGTGTTATTTATTTTGACTGAGACATCAAAAGAGATAATTTTTTATACTGTTATTAGACCTCTCACACACAAATAAAAATGCTTTTCCTTGTATTTGTATAAAGCATTCTTTTTTCTGGTGTAATTGCTAGCTTACATTGACTCTTCTGTAGTGAGCTCATTTGGCATTTGTATTATCTCCTACTTTTTGATAAAGATGGCTTTACATAACTATGAAGGATTCAAGATCAGGTGGAAGGTTGTGTTTAAATAATAAGAATAAATATGCATAATGCTGTTTAATTCATGTGTATGCCAGTGCATAATCTGTTTGTGATTGCACTTCCTCTCATGAGACAGGAGTGAAACAAAGTGGATTAACACAACGCACTGGCAAAGCAGGAAGAGGGGAAATCTGGCGTAGGGTAGCTGTCCTACCCTGCGCACACAGCTGTGCAGTTTCTCTGCCTGCTACAGGAGGTGACTCGTTGCCTGGAGAGGAATGAGGGGTCAGGCAGAGCATTGAGTGGAAGCACAGAGAGGCTTCTCCTGCAAACCCAGCTAGGAACTGTCTCCAGATTGGCACCCCCTGTGGACATGGCTTGGATGATGTTTCCGTTACCGTCTTTGCTGGCTTGTGCACCTGGAGGAGACCTGCATGTTAGAGGAGACCTGCATGTTAGTGTCAGTGCATAACTAACTGTTGAAAGGAGACTGAGGAAGGTAAGATGAATTCAAGAGTCCTACCAGTGTTGTGCAAGGTCTGTGAGCTGGTCACTGGGGGCTTGGCCCAGCCCAACTCTGCTTCACAGTCTGATGCCACAGACAAAGCCACCACTATCAGGGTTGCGTTATGCCAGTGATCAAACTGGTTGGGTTGAGTTTAAAAACAAAAGCTGGACTCATTTACAGAGCAGGAGTGATGCACCTCACAGAAGCTGTCAGTGGCAAGTAACAAGCTGGTCGCTCGACAGCCTTCCCCTTCAGGCAGCAGCAGCAGTATGTGTCACTATGAGCGATGCAAAGTCAGCTCCCTTTGTAGTGTAAATTCTCTTTACTTTAGATTTACAAGACCCTGACTGTTCTGGCTCTCTTGTCCAAATATATAAGACACACAAGGTCATGTTTTTCCTTTATTTGAAAAAGTTAAGGACCATGAAAACTCAAGTGCTCCTTTTCTGATTTTAACTGGGCTGATTTAATCTTACTGTCAGATAAAATCCATATGAAATGCTTCTACCCATACAGTGGTTTAAATCTCAAATTATTCTCTTTGCACCATACTTTCTTCAGCAGAGTTTCAGAGGATTTGATGGATCAGACCACAGCCTTTTATCAGATGACATTTTCTGCATTTGACTTGCCAGCTGATAAATCCCTGCAGTACTTCCTTCAAGAGAAATGAAAGTTGATTGTTCCCCCTGTTGCCTTCTCACAACCCCCCTTCCTTCCCCAGAAAAGCAATGTCATCTTGATTGATGAAAGTATCACTTAATCCTCTATCTCTCTAAGGTTTGCATAAGCTGTCCCTTTTTAAAACAAATATTGCTAATTTAGCATTTATTGAAGTAGCAGTTCAAACACTACAAAATTCATAAAGCACTAAATTGCAACATCTTTCCTTCTTTAAGAAAATGAAGCTGTGTCAAGAGACTTGGCACTAGATGTATTATATTCAGTTTAAAGAATGTTTTCTAAATCTTTAGGGAGTGCTACGCTTATAATATACTTTAAATATTTTATTTCACTACAGGAGGATTGTCCTTTATACTTGCCAGAACGGACTTTTCCACAGAGGAAATAAGGAAACTGGTGGTAGATGTTCACATGAGAGAATAAGAATAAAACATATTTTATATGAGTAGCAGCAAATTTTAGGATGACAGAGAAAAATGTTTGATGCTTAAAATACCAGACACTAACTACGAGGTATTTAGCCAGATGGAACATAAATCTACTGAATTCGGTAGTAAAACTAAACAAGTTTATATCTTATAGTACTGAGTGTTCCCATCCCATATGCAGTCCCATGAAATCAATAGGAGTTTCTCCTATCATTTCAGGCCTTTGAGATGACCTCTTCTGAAATCAATTTGGTGACTGTTGTGAACTGCTTTCTACTCAAAAGCAGCTCTCACACTCTTGTTCTTGCAGGTTTTGCTTCCAGCAGCCTGGTGATATTTAAAATTATTGCAGTAGTGACAGCAATTAAATAGAAACATCTGAGAGGTTCCAAGTTATTACAAAACTCTAGTCTCACAGAACCATTTCCTGCTTCCCCAGACTTAAGCCACTTATTTTTCTGTACACATCTTCAAAGGGAAATGCTGAAACTTATTACATAAACCATATTATTGCTTTGGATTAATTAGCAGATGGCTTAATGATATGCACTAGTAATTGCTACTGCTTGCACATATTTGATTATACTTTATTATCATAATTGTGTTTAAAATACATCATAGCCATTGATACTTTGTGTTATGTTTATAATTGGTTAACAATTTCCCTGAGAATTATGAGTTTTGCAGAGATTGCTATCTTGTTATATTCTATGTCAAAAGGAATTTTAGGCAGCTTTTTTCATCCTGGTTAAATAAAAATATGTTCAAAATATAGATTAAGTATAGCTATATGCAGTGGCGATAATGATCATTTTGAAGTAGTTTAGTCCATCACACTTTCATAAAATTAATTCACTTCTTCATGACTGTTTGCAAATGGTAATCATCTTCTTCTCTGACTAGTTTTATTGAAAATGAATATTTCAGTAATGTTATTTTTCAAGTCTTCAGACACAGCCTCAGTGTTCCAAATTGATTCACACTATGAATGAATCTGAGTGCCTAAAAATGCTTTTATAGTGGTGAAGAAGGATTGGAAAAGATGATCACACTTTGTTTCTTACAATAAGTTAATCTGCCTTTGGGTCCAGGAGAAATCTATTTTTTTCAGTGATATAAATTGCAACAATTCAATTCAGTAATTCAGTTTTCTGCACACATCCCCCTCCCCAAAAAAACCCCAAAACCAAGAACAAACAAAAAAAATACCCCAACACTAAACAGTCCAAAAAGGTACATTAAAGGTCTAAACTCAAGAAGACAAGATTTACAAGAAAGATTTCCATGCTTAATTCATGCCATTGTGCAGCATGAATTGTGCAAAAACAAATGCTGTTCTTCAATTTTCCTTAAAACTCTTTTTAAAGCTAACCAAGCAGTGAATAGGAAAAATTAGTCATTTTTTAACCTTTTGAATCTGCTTGACTTTTTTACAGCTGTTCAAAAAGTTATTAAGGAAAGTTGATGACTATTATGTCACAGGTTTCATTATATCTATTATGAAACAAAAGCAACCAAAGAGTAAGGAAATAGAAAAAAGACATACCAATCAATTCTCATTAGAAAAACAAGAAGGTTAAGTACTGTATGTCTAAATAACTCAGTGATCCATAAAACTGAATGAACATGAAAAATCAAATGTAAACTCTTCCTGTCACATGCTTTGATTTCTACCATGAAGCAGAAGGCCAAAGCCAACAAATTATTTGAACTTTCTGTTACTTTCTTATTCACAAACAGGCATCATAACCAATGCAAAAAAATGTACAGCTCTCCCATGTGTGAGCCCGGATGTGGACAAGGTGTATGATTGGAAAACCCCTTGAATTTCAGAGGCAGAGGACAAATGTCTCTGGTTTAAAACAAAATGTCTCAGTTTTACAGTAATGACTAATGAGTACTGTGGTTTTATTTCATTGCTCATCACTGCCAGGCTGTGTCCCCAGCCACACAGACATCACCATCCCAAAGGTGCTCAGTTCACAAATATCTGTAAGTCCATTCCAGGATTTCGGTGGCAGGTAAGGTATGTGCCAATGTAGCTGATTTCAATTTTGAAATAAATTAATTTGTATTTAACACTTTAAAGCACATACTGTGTCTCAGAGAGTCATACAACTTTAGAAAAAAATTCTCAATTTATTTATAGAAATTAAGAGGATCATCGGTTTTCTTTGTTTTTCCTCATCCATGCACTTTTACTCGCGCAATATTCTGTTTTCTTTCTCTTATCGGTTTTCCAGTGACAAATAACTGATGATATAAATCACAAAAATGGAAATACTCTCTAGCATATATTCACAGATTAGACTGCAGCTTTCACTGAATTGTTCTTGTGTCTCAAAGCCTTCCTTTTATTCAGCTATATAATGTATAAAACAACCTATGAGGGAACAGAAGGTCCCTGATGTTTTCAGTAATTCATAAATCCATATTTAGCTATGGAAATTTGTTCCAAAAGTGCTGAGCACCTCTGGTTTTCACTAAAGCCCCTATAACAAAAAATAATCAGACTGAGAATAGTATCCAGGAGATTTAGATGCATCAGTTTTGAGAAACACCATTGAAAATGGCAACCACAAATTTTAATAGTTCTATCCAGCAACCATGTAATTATCATCATCCAAAAAAAAGTCATTAATATGAAATTTTCATATCCCTTGTAACTAAGATTTGGTATCACTCCTGTTGCATACGGAAGACTTTTTATTGCTGAAGTTTCTATGGGAATAACATCTGAGGCATCATCAGTACAAAGAAGTGGTAAGAACAATCTGTTTTAGATCAAAAATGAAATCCCAATCTGAAGCAACTCTAGGAATATTCTCTGTCTTCTAAGAAGAATAGAGGACAGACATTTAAAATATTTTAAGGAATGCCACTGAAATCTCATAGCAGGATTCGATCACTTGCTTTCACTTTTTATTACTGTCCACTTAGCAATTGTCCTTAAGGAGGAAGGCTCTGCAGAGTGCCCTACTTTGATTAACTCCACATCCCAGTAAAATTTAACATAGATTAAGTGAGCAGAGCTGTATGTTGATGCAGAGCAGCACTTCTCACACAAGAGTCTATAAAATTGTGTAGCAAAACTGTACTGCCTAAAGGGCCATCAGAGAAACTTCAGCTAAGAAAGCTGCTCAAATCTACCCCTTTAACCAGCCAGACCATCCAAGCCAAACACAGGAATAATCAAGAGCAGTCAGCCCTTTTTTCCCAATGTCTCTCTGTTTTCCTTCTCTCATTTAGGTGATTGCCATTCATAGTTCTCATTTTTAATTATAATAATATATTTTATATGACATCTATAATCCAGAGTTAGAAAATTGCTGTTTTGATTTGAATGGGTCATTCTCAAAATGTAACTAAACTACTTAAAAGCATGCACCATTTAATAGATCATATAAATAATGCAGGTGGCCTTCGGGGGAAAAAATATAGCAGGCGATAATTATTTTTTCTGGCACAGTTCACTTCCAATCTTAGATTTCACTGCCATTAATTAAATGACTTTGTCAGCAAAAGCGTTATCAAAATTACACATACAATTTCCATCCATTGGCAGTGTAAACTCTCTTAATAGGTGATTGGAACTGGACACCAAAAGGAATGATTGTCATGGCTCAATTTAAATTAAAATACATATTATGATTTAATTTCTTACAGCAAGCTTGAGTGGGGCTATTAGGAGTAAACAGGTCTCTATAAATGGTATGAATGAGGGGGTGGAGAACATCTGTTTTCAGGCTTTCCTATCCCAATTTTTCTCTGTTGCCTAAAGGCACAACTAAGCAGAAGAGTGTTGCATTTTTAGCACAACTTTTTTCCATATGCTGGGTACGTTGATTGGCAACTGAGCAGCTCTTAGTGCCTGGGTGGTTTGAACTGCAGGAGCTGTGTTTTCACTAGCAAGTAGTGTGGCCCCCCAGAAACCCATCAGGAAAGCCAGATGGGGCTTTGGTGTAGAGGACCTCAAGACAACACTGTACGAATTTGAGGGACTTTTATTCTGGACAAGCTCTACCCTCACTTGTGTTCCAAATGCATCTGTCTTTAGGAGTTTGTGCAACGAATTCACTCCTTGAGTACATCTTTCCATTTTGTTTCATCCAAAAAGACAATGCTACTCAGCATGCTCCAAGATGATGCTGCAGTGCAAACCAGAGCCTGGGACAAGGGATAAACCGGGGATTCGCTTCAACTGATGTGAACAGAAACATTAACTCATATGCACGTAGTTACTCCAGGGATAAACCATTTGCCAAAGCTAAACAGCCAAAAATATTCATTTTGTAGCCATTTGTACTGCTTTTCAGTCTGCCTCTTCTACCCAGTGAAATTAAACCACTGCCAATTTTAAACAAAGAGGAAAGTGTTGCATCCTCAGCCGAGCAGAGAGCACAGTCCTGAAGCTGGGGCCCTTCTCAAGCGGCAGAAGCCAGCAGCTGGCTCTTCCTCACTCAATGACTCTGCTGGTTTCCATACTTACTAGCCAAGATCCTGATTTTATTCACCTAACTTATTCTCTTGGACACAATTAAGTGTCTTTAAACAGAAAATGGTGGATTATTTAGAATAACTTCTCTTCTACACAAGCAATCCAAGGATGTTATGTCTTTTGAATGTATAGACCAAATTTTCTGTCTTGTGTGCTAAAAAAGGCTTTCATTTTTAAAGGACTTTGTATGGGATACTGTTGTCCATTCTTGCTCAGCTGAAATGAATTGTTGAATTGACTCACAAAGGTCAGCAGAACCTTCAAGTAATAGCCTTTAAAACCTGGAGGGAGCAGAATGTTTTCAAAATTTAAGATGGCGTTGTTCTAGAATTGAGATTTTATTAAGTGCTGCTCTTTCCTAGAGTGGAGGTAGCTAACTTAGTGACCATGGTTTCACTTATTTCCCCTACCCCCTCTGTGTTATTCTACATCGATATTTAATAATTTCTCAGGCCTAAACTGGGGGGGTTTCCCAGGTGTTTGGCAAAATCACAAGCATTTGACTTTTTTAGGAACTCAAGTCATCCCAATTTCACCATTTCTCTTCTTCCTCAGTCACTTATAAACATAGACTGGGTAAATTTGCACCAACCGCAAGCTCCAACATTTCATTCTTTCTTCCTTTTCCCAGTTTTGTCTTATTCTTGCCTCAGGGGAGACACTATTTTTCTTCCTGATAAAGAATAGAATGGAAACTCTAATGATTCACACCTTATTTCTTCTGCCCTCTGTGATCCAGAAAGTCTTATTACTTAGGAAGAAAGTGAGATCGAAATCTCACACACCAGGAAAGTGAAAAATAGCGTTTTTGTGATTTGAGCAACATGAGTCAATGGAGCATGTCGTACTTTTCTGCAGTATTCTTACTCTACACAACCTAACTAAAAACACTAGCTAAAATACATGGTTGAATGTTGCCTGTAAACCCAATATAGACTTGCATTACACTGTTTAAGGAGTTGACAGCATTTGACATTGTGTACAAGATTTCCTTGAAGGAATGAACTAGGTTTCAACACTTATGTAATCAGTAGTAATTTGAAAAACAACATGTGTGTCTGATTTTTTTTCATATGGCCTTTTTCAAGTTGTGAAGATTACAGCAATTCACATTCCCTGACTGCTCCCTGAGATTAATCACAGACAGTCTCCAGAAAACCAGCTCTCAGAGAGCAGTGAGAGATGGCTGCTCTCTGTGAGAAGGGAGAAGACAAAGGGCAGCTGGAATGGGGTCATGGGCTGTGGACAGCATGGGGGAGCCATGGAAGGGGTGGGCAGGGACAGTCAGGACCAGTGGTGTCCTCAGCGCACTGACTTCTGGTCAATGATCCAAAGACAATACAAATTTTAGGACTTGTTATAAGTAATAGGAAAAGAGAAAACTACTGTTATGGTGTTACACGCTGCCTGCGTGGTGCTCCCACACCCCAAATGGCACATGTGCAGTCCTGCTTCACTGCTGGGAAGTGCCCTGGAGCTGCAGAGGGCAACGTGTGCACAACAGGCATGATCAGAGGAATAAGGCAGCTTCCAATATGAGGACAAACTAGGCAAGATAGTTCTTTATCTGGAAAAAGAGATGACTATGAGTGAAATTCAAAGTGACAGAGGTCAATAAAGTTAAAAACGCTGAATTCATAAAACAAGAACCATTGGAGAGTTTATGACTCACAAGGCAGTGAGGTTACAACAAAGAATTTTGTTTTCACAGTGTATAAAGAGAATGGTGTGGAAATCATCGCCACAGGATATTTGAGAGAACAATAAAGTAAGTGAGTCTTAAAAGGGATTAGTCAAATTCAAAATGGATCATGTAACCAAGGCCCTGCTGAACGTAAGTTACAATCTTTGTCCCTAGACCCTAAACTATCACCTGCTGTAAGGTTTATACCTGTCATTTCTGTCATATCATATGCAGTTGGACACCTTCAGGGAATAGGCTAGTTTGGTTCAGCCTGACAACTTTTATTTTCTCACATCTCTTTGATGAATAGAGATTTAGATCCTCCTCTTTGATCTTATGTCTCATCACTGTCTCAACTTCTCAAGTCCTACTGTGGACAAGTGGGAGCTCAAAACAAGTCATGTCCTGTGAGAGGCTTTATCTTGAGAAGGTATGTGTATATCAGAAAGGTCTGGCACAGAACAAATTTCAGCATAAACTTGATTAAAAACTAGCTCTGGAGTCTGTAGAAGGAGTTGGTTTTCTGACATCTCTTCCTATACCATTATTCAGAAAGATATGTAGGTATGTATATATGTATTCAAGGGTAATAAATCAGCCACATTTGGAGTACCAAGCCCCTGAGCTTTTTTTTAGTTAATCCATCTGCAGATAAATCTCCTAGTAAGTTTGGCCAGCTCCAGAAAATAAGCCTGTTTCAGCCAAGTGGCAAGACTTGCAATCTGCATATCTGACTGAATTCATGCTGTCAAACATCTATTATGTGGAACATTGCTCTCAAGCCAAGCAACATGCAGACATGTTAATTATTTGTCTTGTTCATCCTTCCCTCAAGCAATGTTTTAATGAAAGCCTCAGGCAACCCCTGACTTTCTAAACATCTTACTGACTAGATACTGTATTCTTCTAATGTTCAAAAATGAGGGGAGAAAAAAACCCCTACTTTTCTTTTGTCTCTGTACACAGTCGTCTTCTTTTGTCAGATTCAGAGCAGTGGAAGCACAGACTCTCTGCCTGCTGCAAGCAGCCCTGAACCTCACAATCACATCAGTCTCATAGCCGATGCAGCAGGATTTGCCTCTAGTTTACTTTCTTGTCTACTCACAAAGCAGAGTAGTATGATCTGAGCAGCTTCTTCAGGCAGCCAACATGCCTGTACTTTCTTGTGGTCACACCCAAAGAAGTGGGCAATATTGGGCAATTTAAATTTCCTCCTTTGCCTCAGTTGCTTCCCCCATGAAATAGAAGACAGTAAAACTTTACTGTATGGAGCAGGAGAGAAAAAAGTTTAGGTTCAGAGATAAGGTGTGATATATTTGAGCTGTCAGGTATTTAAGTACCAATAGCCATGAAAAATGCAGTTTGGTTTGCTGCTGACATTTCTGTTTTATCTTCCTCAGAGACTTTTATATACTTTTCCTTTTTTTTTTTTTTTTAACACATTATTCCCTTTTGAAATTTATTTCTCTTTAAGTTGGTTTAGTTATGCAAGAAAATCTGGATTACAAGGTACTGGACATAAATTCTGGGAAGTACTCATTCCATCTGGTTTTTTTTCAGTAGGACTCCAATCACCATCACTGTTCTCTTTGCAAGCAATTTAATGGTTGAGTTCCTTTTCATAAGGGTCTTCATTGTCAAGTAAGTTCTTCAATTAATTCCTTATTGACCTACCAGTTCACCTATATTTGCAATGTAAACAGATAAGTTTATTTGCATCATTTAATGGTGGTGGGATACGTGTATAGAGCTTGTCTGGAAGGTGCCATTTTGCTTTTTTGAGCAGGTCTGTTCTACAAAGAGAAGAAAATTGTGTGTCAGGCGATGTTCTGGATTCTGTGTGGGAAGAGAGCAACATCCAGTCCTATCCTGCAGTGCTGAATTTATCTGAGAGGAATTTCAGCACACAGTGCGAGGCAATAGCCTAAAGTGTAATGTCGCACAGTTGGATCAAAATTCAAGACTATAGTGCATCATCCTGGCAAATGCAGATAAACTTCATCATCCCTGAGCTGGAGGAAAGCCAATTATCTCTTAAAGTGATCTCCTTCCCGAGCTGCCCCTCCAAAGACACTGTTCCTCTGTCTGGCAGCTGTCCTCATTGCCTCTGCTGGGTGGCACAGGACTCAGAGTCAAAAGATTGCTCAAAGATTACTCTTTCCAGTTTGTTGGGTGCCTGCCATCCCCTGCCTTGCACACTGGTGTGACACAAGCCATTTAGATTTGGCTGCAGAGTGTGTGAGAAGCTCACAGTCCTCTCCTTGGAGTTTTCAGGGGCTCTTCCCAGGCACTTACCCTGCTGTGAATCTGCTCTCAATGCCATTGCTCTACATCCAGATTTTGGGAAAACCTTTCAGCACTGAGGTACAGTGCTCCTGCATATGACTGGAAAAAGTAACTCCAGCCAATGCCAGGGGTGAAAACAGACCATCCTTCCTGTGACCTCTTTATTTTAGTGAGATGAGCATAACCTTTAGAGGCATCAAAGTTGCTGTATAAAGTGTGCATAAAGAAAAGAGCTTTGTTCTTACTGTTTAAGAAATCTGACTTCATAAATTTCAGTCTCTTTAAATATATAGACACATACACCAGAAAAACATTTTCTAAATGTCACGGCAGCACTACTTCTTTTGAAAGATGATGCATGTATCTTGTTCTGTAAAGGAAAGAGTGGGGAGGAAGCTGACAACTCATTACTCTTGTACAATAAAAAAAGGAATGCTATATTACTTGAGTGTGTGAGGTATTTTTAAACTAAAATATAATAGTTCACATTTTATGGCATCACTCTCAAGTCAAAGTGAACAGTGACAAGATTCTTGAACTTGAGTGAAAAATAAAATCCTGTGATGCTCTTACCAGAAGCTTCTTAGCACCTCCACAGGCTATTGCCGTCCCAAGGCTTGAAAGGACTAAACCAGGTAGGATTGGAGTGGATTAGCTTTGGTTTAGACTTGACCATTGTGTGAATTCCTTTCAGCACTTACAGAGTTGCTTTGACAACTTCCCCATATTTCATCTCCTAAACTCGTAACGAATCTTCATTCCATGAAATATCAGGCAATATCACAGTACTGATTCCCCTTGGCTCGAATTTAGCACACCATCATGAGATCCAAACAGCTCCGCTTTTGTGTAAATGAATGAGATTCATTGGCCTTATGTGAAATGGAAACAGACTCCATCTTGTAAGCAAGTGAAACACATGGCTGAATTCAGGACGAGGAGATCTTTTTTCCATCATCTCTTCTTGCTGACCAGTTCATAAGCAGAGCAACCTGTGAACATGCATTCAACTTACAGACTTGTAAGCCAAAATTTTTTTCCCACCAGTCATTTTTCCAAGCAGATTGGAGGGCGAAGGGGTGAAATGCTGCTTTTCTTCACCCACAAGACTCTTGTGGTAAAGGGTAAGTTTATTCCCCACAATACAAATCTTAGTAGTTTTTGCAAATGAGATGGCCTTTATGCTGTGCTCTTATACTGCATTTTTGCAGCTGATTTAAAACTTACTTCCTAGAGATAGTTTTCATGGAGAGTCAGTATTCAATTTTAAAATTATTTCACTGGCCCTGCTAATGCAGGAAACTCTCCCTGTCTTGCTCTCTGCACTGAAGAGCATCCCGTCATAAAAGATGTAAAAGTCTAAGTAGGATGTCTGAGAGCAAGCATTTTGACAGACATTCCCTGCCCCTTTCCTAAACCTCTCTGTGTACTTGTCCAAGAACGGAGCCAGAAAATTGTTATTCCTAGACAGCTGCTCAGAAAAGCCTCCATGAAGTAAAGAGAGCTTTTCAGACTGATTGCAACTGACATATGAGGTCCCCTCCCATGAGCTGAGAGAGAGAATAATTTCATTTGATTTTCTTTCCAAATGGCCTGAAGTGCTCCCATTAGCTACTAGAAAGCTAAAATGCTTCTTAGTCTTTGATTTTGAGATTTCTTTTTTTTTTTTTTGCGCATACACACCCTACTTAAAAATTCTGGAGTTTTGAACTGAATTGCTCTGCAAGAAATCTACCCACCTGTGGTGATAACTTCTGTCATGCACACATGTTTAGGGTAGGAATTCCTCCATGTAGGTCCCTGTGTTGTGAGGATACTGAGCTTTTTTTTTCTCAGCTTTCCTGTTTTATTCTTAGACCAGATACATCTCTGTGTCATTTGATTGCCTGAACATTATTTATCCATAACTGGACAGCAGCCAGGTTGCCATTCCCCTCTGAGTAAATAACTTAAGATTTATTAAAAATACACATTACAACAGGAACCAGTTCAGGAAAAAACTTTCAAACATATAATAAAAAATATTTTCTTTTGAAACAGAAACCTACAGCAGAAATGGCCATATTAATTTTGAACTTTCAGATCTAAAACTAAATAAACATTCTATTTGTTTTATGTCTTTGGATCATTTGTGGAATTAAAAATAGACTACCTTCTAAGATAGAAGTCCAAGGGTTTAAGGTGATGATGATCCTTATGAGATTTTTTTTCACATTTGCTTTCATATGATCCCATGGACTGAACCCCTGCTGATGTCTGAAGAGTGTTACTTATGCTATTGGGGTGCATCTTCCCATTCAAAAAAAAAAGGAAGAAACCTTTTCTTTTTCAAAAAAAAGGACTCAGAGACCACTGCATAATGTGAACTGAAGCACAGTCAGTGAAGAAAAATGGGAGATTTTGCTTGCAAGGAGCCCATCTGATCTGACCAAAACCACTAACACCTAACCCAAGGGAAAGTGGGATCTCTCAAAGCAGTATTTCCTGTGGTGTTCTCATACTCTCATTTTACTCAGTGTAAGACTTTAATGACTCAACACTGTGTTGTGAATTCAGGAGGTTTAGCATTAAAGAACAATGAACAGCTATTTAGAACAGCTATTTGAAAGAAGAAGCTGGACTGAAGAATTACACAATACATATACTTCTAAGACACATATCAGACAGTGAACATTGAGGCTGGATGGCAGGGGTTCTGCTTTGTTGATTTTTGCTGTGCCTGGTACATAACCCTGAAGGATAAATAATAATGAATTGGAGAATATGTGCAAGGTGGTCCATCACACCTTTTTGTTTCTAATTTTGAGGGGAACTGCTCTGTGGACTAAAATTTTGGTGTTTGGTTCTTTGTTTTCTTTTAATTCCACTAGCAGCCACAGTGTTGTCCTGGTTACAATCATACATAGGTTTAGTAATGTATCACAGGAATTTTCAAGCATGAGCGACTCTCCTATTGATGCAGTTGGGAGGTGGAACAAAGCTGTCGCAGCAGAAAGTTCAGCAGCTGCCTTCTGCTCGTGAACTGGTTGCATACGGAGATAAAGCAAAATTTTCTGTAATAACTTCAGATTCACCCCCTGTATTTTTGTCACACTGTTTTCAGGTGTGACAGTTTTTAAAGGTCATATCTCTCTTGCTAAGGGGAAATTTTTTTTGATGCCTTTTTCCTTTTCGCTGGTTGTAAGCCCATCTCAGACTTCATATTGTTTACAGAGATGAGACGGTGCGTGATAAGACAGAAAAACAGAGTTGTTATTTTTAAGATCTCAGCTCAGAGCAAGTTGCCTCCTTTAACAAGATTATCCTTTCCTGAGATCTTTAAAAAACACATAGTAAAATGCCTACGTTTTAAATTTAAAGTAGCTTCATCACTTTTCTCCTATATTTTCCAGTACTTCAGAAGATATTTATTTCACATCAGTTTCTGGGATTTCCCACTGCCTTCAATTTCTAGAGTGTACGGAGAAGTAGATTGCAGTTTCTATTTTAGAAGCCAGGAGTAATTGTGTTAGATTTCCTAAACAGTTAGCCTTGGTACCAGAACATTGGTTTCTAGGAAGTCATTACTGTTACAAACCGCTTCTGCAAAGAAAACCTATCTCCTTCTTTTTCCTCTCCTGACCACCCGCAGTGTGAAAGAAGCCTTGTGCTTAATATGCCTTTAAATAATGCCTTCCCCTCAAAGGAATGAAACAGCGTATTCCCATATGAAAATCTGTCTTTGTGCCTCATGGGTTAGTGTCTGTCACAAAGGCATCACTGCAGGATAATGATTATTCTTGCAGGTATTGAAAAACACCTGAAAGACAACGCAGTCACTTGTCACAGCCAGCAGGGCTTCGTGAGAGAAAAGTCCTGCTTATCAAACCTGATTTCCTTTTATGACAAGGTATCCTGCCTAGCTGATCAAGGAAAGCCAGTTGATGTAACCTTTTTGAATTTCAGTAAAGCTTTCTGTGCTGTCTCTCACAGGATCCTTCTGGAAAAATTGTCCAGCGCACAGCTGGATAAACACATTATGGGATGGGTGAGCAACTGGCTCATGGGTCAGGCACAAAGAGTTGTAGTGAAGGGGGTGATGTCAGACTGGTGACCTGTCACTAGAGGGGTTCTGCAGGGATCCACCCTCGGCCCTGTGCTCTTCAACATCTTCATAAATGACTTGGACACAGGACTGGAAGGGACACTAAGGAAGTTCCCAGCCATACAAAATTGGGAGGAGCTGTTGTTTCACTTGAGGGCAGCGAGGCCCTGCAGAGAGACCTTGACAAATTAGAGGGCTGGGCAATCACCAACTGTATGAATTTTAACAAGGGAAATTCCTGGATTTTGCAGCTGAGGTGGGGCAACCCTGGATGTACAGACAGACTGGGGAATGAGATGCTGGAAAGCAGTGCCAGGAAAGGGATGTGGGGTCCTGGTCGATGGCAGGTTGAACATGAGTCAGAAGTGCCCTGGCAGCCAGGAGGGCCAACCCTCTCCTGGGGGGCATCAGGCACAGCATCACCAGCTGGGCAAGGGAGGGGATTGTCCCGCTCTGCTCTGCACTGGGGTGGCCTCACCTGGAGTGCTGGGGGCAGTTTTGGGTGCCACAGTATAAGAAAGGCATTAAAGTATTAGAGAGTGTCCGAAGGAGGACCATGAGGATGGTGAAGGGCCTCAAGGAGAAGCCATATGAGGAGCAGCTGAGGTCACTTGGTCTGTTCAGCCTGGAGAAGTGGAGCCTGAGGGGAGGCCTCACTGCAGTTACAACTTCCTTGTGAGGGGGAGAGGAGAGACACTGATCTCTCCTCTGTGGTGACCAGTGACAGGACCCATGGGAATGGCCTGAAGTTATGCCAGGGGAGGTTGAGCTTGGATATTAGAAAAAGGTTCTGCACCCAGAGGGTGGTTGGCCACTGGAATAGGCTCCTCAGAGGAGGGGTCACAGCACCAAACCTGACAGGGTTAATTTTGGTGCTTGGTCACATGGTGTGAATCTTGGAGCTGGCCAGGAGCAGGACTCGATGATCCTTGTGGGTCCCTTCCAACTCAGCATATTCTGTGATTTTGGGATAATCAAGTAACAGGGCAAAACAACACAAATTTTGTGGAGTTGATGTATTTAATTCTGTTTTCACCACCAAAGATTAATTTGCAGGAACATAAAAAGATGAATTTTATCACTTCTTCTGAGTGAATAGCGAAAGAAAAATGATGAGAAAAAGATCATGTCTATTGCAGGATGGAAATGGAGCATACCACTCATCTGCTAACACCATACCAATTCTTTTAAATTTGCAGAGAATTCTCCTTGTCCAGGTGCCTTTATATAAAACATACAATATGTTGTTTAAATTTCCCTTTTGAAAGGGCCTATTTTAAGATGAATTTTTATTATTTTAAGATAAAAAATTTTAGGTTCAGTAAATGGAATAAATGGGGTCCTAATTTGATAGGACAGCTTTTTAAAACTTTTGGATCTCATCAAAATTTAATCTTCTTTCTGAACAAGATGCTTTTTGTATCTTGACTCCATCAATTTTCCCTGTTTAGGAACAGAACCAAAATACTTTTTACCCACTTGTATTCCTCATAAAATGCAAACATTGTCAAATTGTAAATATTGTTCTGCAAAATCTCATGGTTTTCATCTGCATTAGAAGCAGTCTTTTCTAGACTGTACATCTAAAAGTACAATTACTGCCACCCAGGCTTGTTTTTATTACTCTGTTGCACCTCATCATCTGTAACACCCTTAATGCATAATTTCTCTCTACATTTGCAGGTGGATGGGGATCCAGTAGATCTAATCTTTGCTCACAATCCCTAGCTTCTACAGGAGATAGCAATGCTGTGGTCCTGCTGCAGTACCAGCTTTCCTTATTGTGTAGATCGTCTCAGAGCATCATTGTGAAGTTAACAAATACAAGTTTCAAATGCTGAAAAAATATGTAGAAAATACGTATTTTTATGTGTTTCTCTAAGAACAAGTTAAGCTCCCTGTGTTCTGCCATGTTCTGTATAACGTGCCCTGGGATTGTCCAACATGGGATGTTAGAAAAGAGCATACTTGAACAAACATCACTTTGGAATGAACTAGCAAAGAAGTGAATATGGTCCATGACTAAGGCAATCCTTCATTGTTCTCTGCTCACTGATTATACCTTGGACTGCATTTGTTTACCTGTGCCCTCAAATGCAACATTACAGTTGATCACGGAGATACCCAGCTGTTTCAGAAAAGCATGCCTGGATTAATTTTTTCTCTCTGATCTTCTGCAGCAGTAATTTTTCTATACTGACAGGCACGCCAGAATTTTAAAGCCCTTAATCATAAACAAGTCAAGTTCCTTTGAATATTGGTTCACTGTGAATGACAAGGTCATAAAACCCACTATTGTTGATGTATTAGTCATGTTCTTGAAAGCCAACTGATGTTGTCTATTAATGGCTTAGCTACAAAGTAAATATTTTGTGTTATTAAAACATCGGTATATATTTATGGATTACTGTAACAATCAATAAAGCAACAAAGTAGAGAAGAAAAGAAGAAAATGACAAGGCACAGCCATGAGGTTTTATATATGTATTGTCTCTGTCTCAAAAAACTAGCATGTCCTGTGAGATTTAAACTTTGGGCAGAAAAAAAAATATATAAGCTGGCTTTAAACACACAAGAAACAGATTTATAAACCGCCCAAAATGGAGTACATATCTCTTCATATTTCCGAAAGGACAAAATTACATTTTTCTCTTATATGAGTGCATCTGTGATTCTGTTTTTGTCAAGAGTTCACGGTATAGGCAGAGGGAATCACTCTTTCACTTCCTATAACTTTTAAAATCAGTCTTCTGATTAAAAATACATTAAAAAATCAAATTATGAAAACAACAAAAAAAAAAAACAATCAAATGCAAGAACACATAATTCACATCTAGGTCCAATCTTTTTCCATTGACATTTTTACAGTCAGAAATTTTTGACAAAACTGTCCTCCTTAGAAATTTTAAAGGGAATTCTGTTTGAGTGTCCATGTTTAATAGATGTCCTCATGCAGAGACGAATAAAGCCATCTTGGGAACACGCTCTCATTTTGGTATTAAACAGTGCTTTGTTCCATAGAAAGACTAACTGGCTGGACCAGGAGATGGTGGGTGTTACATATCCTACTTTCTCTTCAAGAAAATAAGAATTTGCATGAGTTTCTGGGATCTTTCACTTTTATAAATTTCAGAGACGTTTATGAAGAGAATGGAAATAAACAGAGTGCATCCCATCACAAGGGACATCTTGACCAGTGGCAGAAAAGCTGGTACAGCCATTTAATTTATTGTGTTAGTGAAGGAGAATTTTCTGATCATTTTAAAGGCTGAAAAGCACATAATTATGACTGATTATCATTTTAGTTGCACTTTTCCTATATAACTATTATAAAAAATTGTTAACAAAAAGTTTGTGTCAGAGACGTTAGCTGCAGGAAGGTGGAACAAATAGGTGGCTTGTTGAACTTGCATTAGAAAAAGGTTCCACCTTATCACGAATTTGTCTGCAGTTTCTAAGACGTAACATCTGAGGTGACAATGACTAACTTTCACAGACTCCTGAGCTGTTATACATTCTGCTTTAAAAATCAAGTTCACATTTAATCGGCCCCAGATATTAAGAGACCACTGTTCTAAATAAATTATTTCTTGTGTCAATATCAAGCTCTTATTTTTTTCTTCTAAAGAAGTTTAAAATATCTTTTCAGGTTGGTGTGAAACTTATTCAGGAGAGTCAACAAACTCAATTCTCATAATTTGGGTTCAATCAGATGAAACACAACAACGACTCGTGTTTATTAACATGATGGAAAGTGCTCCCATTTTTGTCTTTATGTTTCCTTTGTGATGGCACTGGAAGGGTGAAGACTGCCTTGGACACAAGCAAAATGTAGCAACAGATTCTAGCACTAGGCTGGTTGGCTGTAGCAGCTGATTATTCTGCTTGTCATCCATAATTCAAGTTGTTCCTTAGGGAAAGATTAATTCTGTTATTGCTGCTTCTTGAATACTTAAAAATATGTGCAACACCTCAGAAACCTCCACAAGGCTTTATTTTGCAGAAAAGCAAAAGATGTATTTTTGGGAGGGCAGAAGCATATATGGAAGATTTGTAAACTGTTTTCTGAAAAGAGCAGAAATATGTAGGTGGAAGGGGAGAGAATTTAACTTGCTTTTATCCTTTTTTTAGAAGTACCTAAAATCTTTTTTTAACAATAGATGTAAAAAAGTACAGTTCCGGTTGTACAGTCCACATAAGTGCTCTGATATCAATGTTTTTCTAATCATTCTTGCTCAGAACAATTATGGTCCATACATCACTATTGCTGATTAAGAGAATTTTTTTCACAACTCTAGCCCAGACTGGAGGTTGAGAAATAGGTTTCATGTGTTATATCTTATACAAACAGATTTTGTATAATGAGTAAGTGCTGTAATTAAACCCACTGTTCTCATTTCCTACTATAAATGAAGTGTTGGAACCCTGAATTCAGAGAATTTCAGTCATTCAGTGCTGACAGGCAGTGATCCTCAAAAGCACACTGTTTTTGACCTGAGACCTTGGAAAAGGCTGCGAAAATTATGCGATAGCACGGAGATGGTGGCTGTGTGATTAAAAAGAAGTGTGTTATCTCACTGGGTGGAACATATAGAGATGTAGAATTTCTAGGATATAGTAATAAGTAATATACATGTAACAATATGGAGGATTTTGGGCGTAGGCTAATTCTTCTTTCTTCTTTCTTCTTCTTCACAAATTTGGGTGATTTGATATTGGTTTAAAAAATCCGCAGTGTGAAAAATAAATGGCTAGTTATTGGAAGTAGATTAGTTAGCATTTTATAATTGGGTAGTTTGGGCTTTAAAAGACCTTGAAGACAGAACTCCACGGCCATTTTCCACCTTGTTAACTTAGGAGCACAATCTCTATTGCTGTACTATAGATAAGAAATAATAAAACAACTGAGTCCGTACAAGAAGATTCAGTCTCCTGCATTTTAATCCAAACTCTGAATAAAAGAACCAGACGGCGGGGAAAAGAAACTCAGAACCCGTCAACAAAGTTCTTAAAATTACCAAAGCTACATTAGTCTTAGATCGAAAGAATGTGACTTACCACCTTTCGTCAGTACTTTGAAATTAACTGTGCTAGTTCCTGACCTCTGACTAGAAACTTGCAAAACAGTTGCACCTGGCATGAGAAGTTCACACACAGCAGCACATTAACTGTCTGCTGAGTGCATCAACAGATTGTATTTACGGATTTTTCTCTCTTCAATTCGTGATACCCCTTGCTATTCATAAGAATATCCCATATCTAAAGGGAGGTCCAACTTCTTCACTGTCAAGTGTCTGCAGTGTAGATCAACTACTTGCTCCAGAGAGTGCTAAATTGGCAAAGACGAAGATGTTCTGCTGATTTGGGTGAATTTTATGTACAGTGTTGGGTCCTCTTCAATGCTGATATTTCGTATCCAGATCAAATGTATTTTTCAACAGGATTTTTTTTCCAGAGAATTATTTTTCCCATTCAGTCTCTTTTCTCTTTGCTTCCTTGTATCCTAAAACATAAGCACTTGCAAAGGCTACTAAGGAATACATAAGGCATAGATAAAAGGAGAAGCCTTAAAGGTTTCTGCTGATGTGAGAGGTCTCTTCATCCTGTATTCATCCAGTTTTTGGGCAAGAAACATCTCTGATCCACCTAAAAACTTTCAAGCCAGGAGAAGTAACCATACATATAATCCAATTTGAATTACCAATATTCAAGAATTTTCCATCACACTAAGAATAAGAAGACAGAAAATTGGATAGGAGAAATAAAATAAAAAGAGTTTTCTCTGAAATCATATATCAGAAATATCATAATACCACAGGTTAGAAAAGAATGCAAGAGGAGAAAAGATTATTTGGAAGAACAGTGCTTAAACTGTCTATTAATCCACAAGTTTTGTACCATGATATAGTCCATCCTAGGAGTTTGTCATCCTGGGGCTCCTTGTGATTAATTCATGTAGTTACATGAAGGCTAAATGGCTGATTAACACAAGGAAACAGAGTAGGTTAGAGAGATTTTTAAAACTAGATAGAAAGGAGGCAAAAATTTTAAAAGGACAAGGGAAGGTATAGATGTACAGAAGCATGGGGGGAGGGGGGAAGGGAAGGGAGGAAAGTGAAAATTATATATGAGACTTGTGGATTGTCTTTAAAAAATCCCACAGATAAAAAAAATAGCCAGCTTACTATTTCCCGAGAAGAAAGCCTTGCCATGAGTAAGGCTCTATTTTCTTTTAAAAAAAGGAGATGAAGGATAAAATTCTGCATGTCCTGAAGTTGGCATCATCAGCTCCAAAGGGACGAGCCTCCAATGCACATTTTGGATGTGATCATCATTATTCAAATTCAAATAGTTATGAAATATATCTATATCTAGGGGATGCAATTTAGCTGATGAGGTGATACAGGAGTTCAGAGTTCAACTGATGATGTATTTAGCATTTTAGCCTTAAAGAAATCATCTTTTCTGACATGACTAAGGTATATTAGATTATTTCTCTCTAAAATTTTGCACTGCCTGTCAAATTATTAATTTTCTGAGTAGAGTCTTGCTGGATTGCTACTTACCGCTAATATTTACATTGGGTTTGGTTTACCTGAATTCATTTCCAGAAGTGTTGGCCTCATTGGTTTATATCTTACATGGCTGCTAAAAAATTCTGGTATGTGCTGAAAAATGACACCAGATATGTAAACATAGTAATAAGTTTTGTGTTTGTTTCTCTCTGTGCAATTTCGTACATGAAAATATGTACATGCAACTCCCTTGCAGTATCTTGAGAAATCATCAATCAAGTTAGATGATTTCCTGTTGCACCCTACTGCTAACTCCCAATCATGTCCACTCCACCAGCTGTTCTTCAGTTAGGGACAACTATTACACCTTCAGAAAATAAATTTTTGGTGCATAAGAAGTAGAGTTTGACTCATTCTTGCAAAGCTGACAGACTGTAAACAATGGTAGATATCACAAAACTTCTTTTAAGCATTATGTTCTAATATATCTGAAAAATTACTACAAAACTGACATATGCTTAACTAAAATTTCTGGGTCACACCTGCTGAAATAATTTTCCACTGTTGTCTTCCCCTGTTAGCTCCCGTTTTATCTTCTTCCCATTATTCTCTGGGTGGAAGTAGATTGTTGTACATGTATTTACTAAATGGGGAGGAAAGCTGGCAGCCTTATTTAGTTTTGCAAAGTAAATTTCTCGTAGTGGTATGTCTGTCAATTGCCCTGTATGGTTTTTTGCCAGCATTGAGTTAATAGAGAATATGAAATACGAAGAAAATGCAGGTGAGAGAAAATAGTTTCTCTCTCCTGACAGTCAACCCAAGAGGTCAGTAATTACCTTGCAAATTATCTATGAATTTCGTCTACCTCCAATATAGCAAACTGCACCAGTAGGGTCATTTGTTATAAAATTTTATGTTTCCATGAAATTACAAAAGAAAAAATGAAGAATAAAAACATCATTAGATTTGAATAGCTGATTTTTCTGCTTTGTTCATTATAGTAGCTTGTTTCAAATGCCAAATTTTATTCTTTCACTGATTTAAAAAAAGAAACCTGGAAAGAATTAAAAGGATTTACATAAATTTAAAATGTGTCTAGCAGGTACACTTCATAGGTTATTAAAATGCTTTCAGTGTGTGTTAAAAACAAATGTGTTGCATTGTGCTCCCGGAGAATCAGCTGCATTTGACATTTTGTGAAGGCTTTGTTAGAATCCAGTCGAACAATTCAGCATTTAAATTAAACTATAGATAATGTAAGATTGAATGAACATTTCAGGGATCCTTTACCTCTAAAAAAGTTCACAACATTTATGTGCTTCTCACGTTGAGGTTTTTGTTTACCCCCCAGTACAAAATGACATAAGTATGGACACTTGCTGCCTTTGTTTGTGCATGTACAGTAATTTCTCTTTCTGTGTATGTTCTCTGGGAATATGCAAAAGGAAAACATCACATATCCAGCACCACCCTTGACATATGCATGATATGCATGTGATGCATGAATTTACCAGAGGCATCATAACAAGGATTTAGCAACAGGTGTTTGTGTTGGACATCACAAGTGCAAAAATTAGTGAAACAAATACATCTTCTCTGATTTATATTGCTTATGCAATATAAATGCATGCCAAGCATGCATCATAGAGATTCTATAGATTTTTAAAGTTCATATCATTTCCATCACAGCTACCCAGTATACTTTTGTCATAATGCAAACCAGCTGGTGCTGGTATCACCACTGAATTGCTGTACCAGGTCATGAAACCACTGTTCAAAAGAGCCTCTAAAACAGTGAAAGGGGTTCTCAGAGCAGACACACAACTGGGAAACACACAACAGAGAAAAAAAGAAAACCCACAACATTTTACTTAATCACTTTAAAGAGAAGATTAAGGGGTGACTGTATTCCCTCCTCTGGGAACAGAAATTTGTTCATCTGTTCTATTTTTAACAGTGAAAGCAAAAGTGTTTTCCCCATTTTTTTTTTTGAAAATTGAACAGCAGCAGTATTCCTTATCTCTTGACTGGATTTTTAGTTTTCTATGAATTTTGAATTATGATTACTTCCAAATTAATCATCTGTGTTATAGACAAAGTGATTCTCACGGTGACTTTTACAGTCTTGGTCTAGTGGCTATTTCTTGAAACTACAGCCCAGTGGAGGTCAGGGTACGTACTATTTGGTTTATGAAATTAAAATTTATCCTTTGACACAAGTACCTAATCATTAAAATGTCTCAGAAAGCTCTCCTACAACAGGCCATCACATTCCTCTTTCCAGTTCCTCTGGAACTGTATATCAAAGCTGATGGGATGACGAAAGCATTTACTTCAAGGTTTCCACATGCTTCAGGCACAGTGAGCCTGACCAGACCTTTAGCATTTCTACATGCATTTTTTGTAGGCTACACTAATCTAGAAGGCCTGCCTAGAGTTCTGTGGATATACACACACACAGATGGCAAGTTGAAAGTGAGAATCACTTAAATTCTTAGTAAGTTACAAAGCTGCTCCTTATTACTCTAAGGTATTCATCCATCATATGCAATCATTCTGTATAAACTGTGCTCTGAACTCAATCCTTCTTCACCAACCCCTGTCTTCACTTTAATTCTGTCAAATGCAGAGGATTTAATAGCAGCTTCCCTTAATCACCAGAATAATTTAATTTTGGAATAAGGAAAAGCTGTGGTGAGAGGCTTTTCCCACCTTCTTTCATAAGCAGAATGAATTATTTGGATCTAAACAATTGATTAAATGCCCATCATTGTTTATGGTGCTTCTTTAGATGGACTTTCAATCAATACAGAGACATCCCTTTCACCTGTACTGTCGCAAAAACATGGCATTTGCTGCTAAATTTTAACCCTGAACAATGAACTGAGCACAGGAAATAGACAGGCTTCTATTTGGGAGGATAATTTGGGATTGAAACCCAGTAAAGAAAACAGAATAGCACAAAAGGGCTTTAGGCAGACTACAGTTCATGCCTACTCTACTGTCATGTGCATTTGCTTTGGCAGAAATGCCAGTCAATTACCAAATGGTGAAGACCATAATGCAGGGGAAGATATTCTGTGAAGCAGCTTTCATTGGTACCACCTCAGCTCATTTGTCTCCTACAAGAGAGAAGACTTGGACCACGGATGGTGTGGAACAGCTCCAGCCATCTGGTGCTCTGTGGAAATAGAGAATTTATCTGGCTTGTATTGAGCTTCTCTGAGACGGGCCTTAACTGCTGTCTGTCATTCAGGAAAATTTTCTGAGGCTGCTAAACACATATTTCTGCTCGTTTCCCTTTTGCTTCCTCCCCACCTCCCTGTATGTGAATGTAACATTGCTCAACAATTTAAATAATCTCCAGGCAGAGGTACAGTTTTGTTTTGTTTTGGCTTGGTTTTTGCTAGGATCTGAGAAAGGCTATTTGAAAATACAGGAAACATGACTGAAAAGAAAACTTGACCCATCATGGGTGTGACACAATGAAAGGAGCCCTGGGAGTCAGATTTTAGCCCATTATATCAATACAGATTTCCAGCTGGAAGTGTTGCTCGAAGCTGGATTTTTCCTGTGAATTGTCAGGACTTTATATATTCTTCTAAATGAAAGAGAAGATTGTCAGGAACATGCTGCTGCAATGTCAATTTTTTCTGAAGTAGCCTATAATATCCCAAATTTAGATCAAATGAGTCCTAAGAACGTAATCAAATAAAGGCATCTCAGCTGTCCTCTACACAGTGTTGAAAAAATTTGCTAAGACTTTATTTAAGCATTTTAAAAAGTAAGGAGGATACTCTACTCTCAGTAGAGCAAGAGCTTGTAGGATGTCTGCATCCTTTATTCTTTCATGCTCAGGACAGGCAATTCTCTTCCTACAGAAACTATTTATACACACCATTTGTTAATGAATGTTATTAGCTTTGCTCACCATCAGTTTTAGCAACAAAGGGAAAAAAAGCTACCTAGTCAGAAAGCGTAGACTTGCATTAATCGTGCTCCACATGAGTGCTTGTATTAGCAGACAGTGAACAAGATATCTCACACATTTCTAATTGGGCTGCTGCCACCATCAGTGTTAGGGCAGACACAGATCCTCTGTTTTCAGCCCTTGAGCTGGGGGTAGTTCTGTGTAGGGAGAGCCCAACTTCCAGCTTCTTTCCCAACCCTGCTATTAAAGTCTCCTTGTGCAACCCTGTGGCTGAAGTATTTTGACAGCTATTCAGGCCTAGCCAGAAAATATTCAGTTGTCCCCATCCTGCTGAACTGTTTTGCATAATTCCAATTTTTAGTTCTTTTCTACGCTTGTGACAGAGGGTGATTTAATCTTATAATGTGACGCCGAGCTTAAATGATAAGTATAGACTAATAAACATGACATACTGATATTTAATGTATTCATCTCCATCCTGCAAGTCTGAAAACAATGATCAGTGATTAGAAAATAAGCTGAGCGTGATTTTATTTATGGAACATAATTAATAAATCTGTTTTTCAGTGAATAATTGCAGTAATCAACTGAAAATAATAGTATAAGCACACAGTAAATAGGTCAGGATAAGTAAAATTTTAAATGTGTATTCCCAGATGTCTCTCAAACAATTTCTGTCTCAAGGGTTGTAAGGCATTTTCTTGTCAACTCATATTTTCTTTTCTTCATGTTTATGTCTGAAATTCAAACACACGTTTATGATAACCTCTGTTGGTAATTAACTTCTGTTCCTAATAGAGACAACTCCCAGTTTACAGGGGTTTCTCTTCTTCAGTATAGAAATATCTATAAAAATATGAAATGGCAGATTTTAAGATTCTTTTTGAAGGGGACTGATTTTTCTGCTCTACATATTCAAAAAAAATAGTGAAATACTGTGGTGGTTTTACAAATTGGCATAAAAATAATACACCTTCTATTTGCCCACAGTAGGAATTTAGAAGCTGTAAAATGAACTTCCATATGTGCCAAAAGCCACTGCCAGGCACCTGTGCCAGTCTGATGAGTACATAAGATTACTTTGAGACAGTTGTTCATTGAAACATATTCACTGACTCTGGAGACAGACTTTTTGTGGACCTCTGTTTCAAACAAACAAAAAAACAACAGAAAAATGAGAGTTTTCCCTCAAGGGGACACATCCAAGCAAGGAAAACAGAATTTGCTAGTACTGGCTGATCTTAAATCAGCCCAGGAATTTAAAACATGCCGAGTAATACTGGCCAACTTGATTTTTAAACTCATAAGCCTTGAAAAATGACAAAAACAAAACTTAATCTGCATATTGGTAACCTTTAGGTTAAATCAATTATCTGGATTGAACCTTTGCCATTTGCTAGGGGGTATCACATGCCTCTGCCTATTTGTAAGAGCTTGCTTTTTTCATTCTTAAAGATGTGCCACAAATTATTATTTGAGCATTTTGGATTTTGCTGTCCCAGGCTTCAGTTAGCATATTTTGTATCCTATACTTTGCTACTGACTTTATTACTACATGTTTCAACTGCTCCCAAAGTTTTCATAATTTTTAAAACTTATCCACAGTATATAATAAGGCAAAATTGCAGAGATCCTCAAATTAGCATTAGCCCAATCTATTATTTCTGCAAGGTACTGTTCTCTGGTCAAGAGTCTGCACAGTTAAGAAGCAAAACTTGTTAGTGCAGGCCCAGAACTCACCCAAGGCAGGATGTTTTGGGACTTGAGCTAGATCAGGCCATGCAAGATCAAAAACTAAAAGGATATCAAGCAATATCTGTCAATAAATTCTAAACATGCTCGTGAGCATTATTTACCTTCTCATTGCCTTTGTTCACATCAGTAACACCTGTTGAGTGTCATGAAGAATTGCTTGGGATGCAAGCTGCCTTACCAGGGCAACTAATCCTCATCCAGGCACCAGAAATCTGTTTCTCTTCTCTGATGTGGTTTGATTTGTTGTTTTCATGTTTTATATATCTATTTATGCACAGGTAAATGTACTAAACCCTAATTTAACAGCCTCAGGAATTAAAGTAAAACATCTGTGGGAATGACAGGTAGCTAGAAAAGAAATTGCTAGATGTCAACATTTCTCTTACATATTTGGTCCCTAACCTTATTAATATACACAGTAACTGGTGGTGCAACAACCTGCTTTTTTCTTTGTTTTTTACAAGACCTTATTTTCAAAAATATTTGTAAACACTTATTCAGTCATTTGTAAACACTGACAAAACAGAAGCTGTCTTCTCTGAAGGGCAGAGCAGGAAGATGAAGTCAGTGGTTGCAGTTGCAGCAAACACCTCAGCAACGACAAAAAAAAGGAAACAAAAGGAGTGCCAGAAAGTTAATTGAAGTCTTGCAACAGAAAGAAACATAATTTTCCTCTCTTCAGAAATTCATAATGAGGTAGTTTCTGCAAACCTCCCCACCCACAGCAAAGCTCTTTGCATCAAGAAAAACTGCAATCGTGTTAACCTGTGCTAAACATAGCCTGTTCCAATGGCAGGGAGGGAGGGCTTCCAAAGGCACTAATGCCATCTCTACAAAGCTCTCTCCCCTGGCTGCTGAGGTCCCCAGGTTAATACATATAAATAGTGCTTTTGATTTATGATATGGGCAGCTGTAACAGATGAATGGCTTTAATTTACCAAGCCAGAAAAATCAGCATTTAAAAAAAAATTCTTTCCTTGCCACTGCAACTGAGAAGGCTTAGCAAGGCTTATGTGAGCTCTGTAGCAGATCCATGACACAGAGGACCTGTGGCTGGCCACACCAAAAGTGATGGCTGGTTTCTGTGTCTGTTAATGAAGGTGTCACATATCACTCACTAAAGGAATCAGAGAACACAATAAATAAATCCCTGATAGTATTTTAAATATCTGTTATGTTTGAAATGTCAAGCAGAGAGATTTGACTCAAAATTCAGTCTTTCTTATCTCTAATTACTCTCACCAAAATCTCAAATGGGAGATGAAAGCTGGAGAGATGTTCTTCCGTTCTTATAGCTTTTACCAGCTGTTTTTTGGAAAATACTAGGCATTCTTAAATCCATTGAACTAAACTAGAATTCTCTCGATTGCCAGGATAAGGGTCATATATGAAATACTGCCTATGACAGACTTAAAACCTGACAGCATTACAAAGCAAAGGCACCAGATGGATAACCCCTGGCTATATGCAGCCTCAAAGGAAAATTCTCCTGGCCACTGGCCTGTTTCCATTCCCCATACTCTGAAAGGTAATCAGGTGTAGTAAGGAAATCATGTGTGTCCTGCTTCCTTTTCCCACTGGTGGCACTCATTACCTGTAACCACACCTTAAATTTGCTATAGGTTGTGTTACCTGAGAAATGTGAGTTCATATTCCTAAGTAGCTTTAAACAGATATATCTGCAACTGACCCTTCTTGTGTTATTCATTTTTGGTTTGAAAATGTAGAGCTTTGTCAACCCAATGTGGTTTGGGTTTTTTTCTGTTATTACCCTCAGATGTCAGTTCTCCCCCTATGTCATCTGGAGTTTAAAAGCCATAATACCCAACAGACCCAAGGGCGTTCAGTTTGTCACTCCTACAATTTCTCAGTCACCAGAGGAACAAAATATCAAAGTCCTCATTGTGTAAAGCTACAAGCGAGAGCAAACAGTCTACTATTCTTTTACTGATGGTGATACTGTTCAGTTGTGATTCCTGAGGTACCCTCGGCAATATTATTTTATAAGAAATAGTATGTTTAACTAGGAAGCACTTGATTCTTCTCAAATGTTAGGAGGCCTCTTTGGTGCTTTTCTTCTTTTGTTTCCATCAAGAAAGAGAACAGTAACAAAAGTTGGGCATCTCAACCTTGCCAGGTCTTATTAAGTCCATTAATTTCATTTACTAAACTCTCTATGGATGTTTAGTTTATTGTCACAGCTCAGTCCCAAGCTAATTAGAATCAAAAATTTAAATATTGAGCTATCAGAGAGCATGGCTTCCAGTCAAAAGATTTGGTTTTAATTCTTTTTTGCAGGGATCACAAGATGGTGCTATTAAATATGGCCATGAAGATCAATTCTCCTCTCCTTTTAGACTTTCAAATTCTTCCTTAGTGCAAAAGAGATACTACGATAAAGTAGTGTGCATTTGAGATTTTTCTCAGTTTTTCTCAAATGGTATTTGTAATCATTATCTCAGTTCCAGGTCTGAGATACACTTTCTTATAAAATTTCTTTAAAATTTTCTTTAAAAGTTTCTTAGTCTGTCAGAGTCATTTGACACTGAAGCAGATACTTAAGGGTGCTGGAGCATAGTCTTGTACAACTTTAATTTGGGTCATTCCAGTTCAAAATTTGTGAATGAAAAGGTCAATCTATTGCATATTTTTGTAATCCTTGCAAGTGACCAATAATCTAAAATTAAAAAAAAATAAAGAAACCTCACTGCAGAAGGAAATAGATCTGATATATAATCTTCATAGTGAATCTGGGTTTCATTTTACTATGCTGGTTTAATAGCTTATTACAGCAATCCAGCTGGTGTTCCAGGAATAGATCATTTCACTGCTATGAGTGGGATTTTTTTTGTTCTCACATTTATCAAATATTCTGGCCAGCTGGCAGTCTTTGCATACTTGGCTCTATAATACACCAGTCCCAGTGAGTGCAAATAATCTATAAAACCTTGATGTGGGGGATTAGATGGGTTCTAAGAGGACATCTGTGAAAACATGGGTGAAAACCTTGGAGACTTATGCAGATACTTGCCAATGGTGTGTCTGCTGCCTTTCCACATGGCTGTGAATTATGTAACGACACAAAAAAATGCACTTGCCTTTGGAGAGACAGAGAAAATAAATTGAAAACACAAAATTAAACTGCACAGGAATATGATTTTCCAAGATGCAGGATACTATTCAAAACCTGCCTAAGAAAACCAAATGAAATACATTTTTTTCCCCTATTTTTAGCTTTTCAGTCAGGAACAGAGTTGGGAATATTCTTGTCAGAGGTTTAACTGGTATTTAGGCATTCTGCTCTGCCAGCCCAGTAAATATCATCAATCTCTAAGGAATGTGATAAACATGAGAAGTTTTGCTAAACTGAATATAAAGCATTTTACCAGGAGCTATGGTAAAACAAACAAAAAACCACCAAACACAAAAAACCCACAGGCTGGGCTACTAAGAAACTGACTGAAAAGAACACATTGGCTTTCTTATGACTTTTCATCTTTATTTAGAACACTGAGAGGTGAGGATTTTCTACTAAGTGAAAAAGATGATAAACGTATTGCTCTCACAGTCTGAAGAAATGCTATGAAAGCCTAAACCACATAATCCACCACAGGAGTGGTGCACCTAAGTGAGATTTTGGCTGAAAAGAAAACACAAATACACTGAAGAGCATCACATTGTGACCTGTCAGAGGTCTAGCAAACTTCCACATAAGACTCAGATGCTGTTGCATAAAGGAGAAATGAAAGCTTGAAAGGGAGGAATTTGGTTCACAACTGAGACTCTGAATCTAAAGGGTTTATGTGTGAGTATCTAAGTTCACAGTACAGTCTGTAGGTGCCAGGCGACAGAGCGGGAAAAGAGTCCCACTGACAATATCCACCAAGAGCAGGACTCAGCTCTCCCGACACAGGTGCAGAGCATTCCTATCTGCACCCTGAGGAATTCCTGACCTCACACTCTCAACCAGAAGGGTCTGAAGCACCCTCAGCTCCTCTGTCACACCTACCAGCCCTGTCTGCAGCCAAGGCAAGCGGTGTGATGCAGTACAACAGGCTTATCAGTGGTTCTGATAACCCAGGTCTTTAAACTGTGCACTTATCGGGGGTACAACTCTGCTGAGCTCTACTGAGGACATGAGGGCTTCATCCATTAGTGGTCAAAACTCAGTAGGAGTGCTCCTCAGAGGAGGGTTCCATCTGATGGCAGCTCAAATGAAACTAGACACCTTTATCTGAGCAGCTGCATTTCTTTCTGGATGAATTTCTTTCTGGATGAATGGTGAATGGTGAATTTAATTTCTCCACTGATTTTCATTGCCCAGAACTTTTCTTAAGATAGCACCAACCTGAACACAAGTAGATCCCAAATGTGTCTTAGTTTGGAAATAAATCCCCACTCTACCCCACCAGTAATGTCCAAATATAATATTAAAAAATATGCAGCAGGAACTGAACAGGTGCTGCTACTAATTGAAGCTTAGGAGCATGTGTAACATATGGATAGGGTAATGAGCAAGTTAAAATGTGCATGATAAAAGATGATAGCCAATAGAGAAGGCCTGATACACTGTATGTGGCATTGATTGCACTCCCATAAAGGAGAGGCACATAGCTCGAGTTTGGTAGTTAGACCCTACTGTGTGCCCTGTCAAAAGCATTATGCTTGTCCATCACAGTGACACTGCTCTGAATAAAAATAACCTGGGCTAAAAAGAGGCAGTGGTGAGGTAAATTGTGCTGCTAGGGAGTGTTAAAAGTATCTCATCTCTAGAAGAAAAGGGTTTGGAATTAGGGTCAGTGTGGCCACCTAAGGAAGAGCTGCCTTTGGGTTGGGAAGAGTTGACTGAGCTCCCTGAAGGGCCAGGACACTTCAGGTGCTGCTGGGGAGAAAAGGGACATATCCTGCAGAAAATCACCATGTTTGTGAATATCCTGCTGGTTTGAAAGGTGCTATAAACTTTGTTTTCTAAAGCAAGCCAAAGTAAAAAGTGAATTAAGCTCTTGTGTTTCTAAGACTGGGCTCACACTGCCTGATGTCAGTCAGTCCCTGTACTCACTGCCTACACAATCTAATTCAACAAAAATTCTTGAGATCACACAGGTCCAGTTTGGCTTATGCCATAGATCCCCTGACCAAAGAGAATAAACACCCAGATATCCAAAGAGATGCTGCCTGAAAGCCTTTCTGAATCCCTCCCCTCTTTCTTCCCTGCCAAGCTGCCAAACACTTGGTGTCCTCGCACCACAGCCGTGGGTACATCAAGGAGTCCCCTGTCCTTGCTGCCAGCCTCCTGCAGATTTGGCTGTCACCCTGCACGGGGCGTTTAAACACTGGAATGGGCTGCCCAAGGAGGAGGTGGAGACACCCTCCCTGGAGGTGCTCAAGAAATTACTGGATGTGGCACTCAGTGCCGTGGTCTGGTTGACGAAGTGGTGCTTGGTCAAAGGTTGGACTCAATGATCTCAGAGGTCCTTTCCAGCCTGAATGGTTCTGTGGTTCTGTGATTTCCCACAGCACTGGTGAACTTCAGCACAGTCTACAGGTGTCCACAGAGCAGGAGCTCCCTCTCAGGCAGCCAGGAGCATTTGGAGCTTAGTAAACCACGATAGATCTTACGGGATGGGCTGGCAGGGAGACGGAGGTACCTTTTTCCCTGTGAGCTAGGCTATCTCTCGAGCAGCAAGATGTATTGATATTTATCTCAGAATAAAATATATGGTCTCATTAATGGGTGAGTAATAATCCTAACCTTCAGCTTTACTGAAGTGCTTCTATCACACTGGGGAAAAACAGATATCTCAGAGCGGGGGGTTTCAGTGTTGGGTACTATCCACTCTATGAGTTTTACTGTTCTATAAATCCAAAGAAGTTATGAATATGTTTTTTTATTTCTTTTCTCTCTTCCTTCACAGTGGAAGAGAGCAAATGCACACAAAAAATTATAAAATCTGACCTTCTTAAAAATCTAAACCAAAACCGAATCACAGAATGTAATTTTAAAATCTAGTTAAAGGGGTAGATAAATGTTAAGCTAATATAGAAAAGACTAGGAATATCTTTAGAAAATAAATTGTTTCTGTTGTCTTTTTGGGGTTTTCTTTTTGCCCTGTTTTTCTTTTAAGTATGAATGTCCCAAATTAATGCTATGTTATGTTATGTTAAATTTCTCCCCAGTCTCCAAAATAAAGGATTGTCTACGTTATGTTGGGCGGTAGGTTTTCCTTATTTAAAGGAATCTGGGAAAGCTATTTTCAAAACTTGCTCCTTTTTGATAGGCAATAGAATTTAGAGAGCATTACTAGGAAACTTAACAAACTTGCCATTTTGGCAGCATCCTTGCCACTAATAACATAAACTCATACCACATGCATTTTGTCCAATAATTCTTTAGAGTCATGTTCAGCTACGTATTTTCCAACTGCAAAAGTAAATATTTGCCAGGAAAAAAAAAGGAAATGTTTTAGCCCACCAACAGCCTAAGCTTAATGCACCAATGTTCAGCTGAAATCTCATAGAACATATCTTTCTGGTTTTCCTTGCTTCTTGCTGTTCAGCTCAATTTAAGGAGAGGACTTTAAAAAAAACCTAAAAATAAACCTTAAACCAAAAATTACATACCGATCCATGTGAAAAATTGCTTTAGCTCTGTCTGTGAAGAAAGAAGCAAGATTTTCTACCAGACAAAGGACAGGTCAATGTTGGGAATCAGCACAGGCTGCTCAGTTGAACTATTTGTTGAAATAATTACATCTGCAGGGGATATCATTTATCTATGAAGAACATGATAATCTCTGAATTACAAGTAAATTCCTTAGAACAGAGGATAGATACTTTCAGCCTACAAGAGGGTGATACATGAAATGCAAAGAGAAACCAGTATATCTTTACAATTTTTCCCGTTTATAGCTATTAGGCATATTTATTTTACTTATGGACACTTTTTAACATAATAACATCATCCTGCAAAACTAAGTCAGCTTTAAAATTCTGTAGGTTAGACTTTTCTGGAGTCAGGATTATCGTGACAGTGGTTTGGGTTTTACTTCGTACTGAGAGGTTATCAAACCTCATGTTATCAAGCATATCCCATTCTCTTTAGATATGAAATAGTTACTATTTTGGTCTGAATTGCCAAGATGTTGGAGTGCATTGATGCACCATGGTGTGAGAGAACTGAAAACAAAAATTTAGTCCAAGAAGGAAAGATAACAAAATGGTAAGGTATGAAAAATCTTTCCCCCAAAATGCTTCATAATACTGACAAATCGAAAAAATCTCTTCTTTCACAGTTTTTATGTGCCATATAAAACTCAGGGATAATGTGAAAGCATGAGTAATCTCTCTAAAAACAGGGACATCTTGTAAAGTTTTGACACAGACCTGACCTTCCAGAGGCTGAAAACTGGAATGCGTCACTTTTATAGACTGGGACTGTCAATAACCTGACTTTTCTTTCTTTTTCATTTCATTAGCTAAGAAAAATGCATAGTCTTTGAAGGGTTTTAGCTAGCTGTACTTTCAGCATTAAAAGATTATCCTTTTTTTGTAATACATTCACTTCCAAATATTTTGAAGCTTTTTATAGTTATACAAAAGACAAAGCACAATGTCTTCTACAGTATACTGTGAAGATGCTGATCGGTCTGAAGTCCCTAAAGACAGGTCAGTTAGACTGCTTATTATAAGACATACACTGCTTATTAAAACATATACACAACTGGTAACAAAACTTTTTTTTAAAACTTTTTCTCCATCCTATTGCTTTTCCAACCTTTATTTCCTCAGTCTTTTAATTTAAATGGTTAAATTCACACACAAGACTAAATTTTCAAATTGTTTTATGAGGGTTTCAGCTATGTCTCTTCCATTGACTTCTTAATGAGAGCTAGCTTGAAAAAAAATCCCAAATAGTTTTATTAAAATGTAGCCTTCTGCTGCTTTCTCTCTCTGAGTGATGAGAACTGTGATTGCTGGGGTGGGAGGTAAGAGACAGATAATAAGAAATTTCAACTTGAAGTATCTTGATGACACATGAAAGACGAATTGAAAATGCTTTAGTTTAGAAATTAGTTTTCATGGCTTTTAAGGTGATTTATGAGATGACTTTGAATGAGATCTACCTAGCAGCGGTCACTGTGCTGGAACAGCAGAAGGCATGCAGTGTGAGTGTGTGTATGGTGCACTCCAGGGCTATCTGCCCATCTATTTAAGTATTTCTGAACAGCCAAAGTTATTATATTGATAGGACATAAATACAGGTAACTGGTATTTTGCAAAAAAATTATTTTTTCACAAGAAAAAGGACCTTGTTATAAATAAAACCTGCCACAGCTTTTAGGCACCCGTTTCAGGAGGACAGGGTAGATAAAAGGTAGGTACACGTGGGGAAGATGAGAGGAGAGGAAAGGAAAAGTGGTGAGTGCAGGGGTAGGTATCAAACTCAACCCCGAATCCACAAGAGCCTAAGGGAAGAAACACTCATCTGAGGCTTGGCAGAACAGGGTTCAAGTCTTTGGTCTTCTGGTTCAAATGAATTTGTACTTGGATTCCTCATGTTACCTGGTTGTAGTCAAACACTTTTGCTGTGTGTAAAGGAGAGCCTGGGAAGGGCAGGCCAAATCAGTGAAACCCTCACGCCCGTGCGCTTCTCTGTGATGTGCAAGACCCTGCAGCGAGCTTTGGTCTCAGCTGACAATTCTGAGATGACATAAGAATCAGTGTCTCTTTCATTTTTTCTTCTGAAAAGCTTTTAGAGGTTCATCCCAGTGTGGAACAAGATTTTTTTAAAATCTTGATAACTTTATCAGAGTAGGGAAAAGCTTTTCCACATAGTTTTATGCGCAAGTATTTCATTTTCCCCTAAGGATATTACTATCACACTGAGATCTGAACGGGAGATCAAGACTCAGATACGTTTCAGGTCACTTTGAAATTAAGCTTAAATATCTTGATGAATATTTAGCTAAGGATCATTAGGTTTTTTAGAAATGACCCTACGCTATTGCTGATTGGAACAATGAATTTTTTCTTGCTTCCCTTCTAGTCAGTACTACTTTCAAAGCCTTGCAAACTAATTTTGTTCTGCCTTTTAGTGCTAGAGGTTTACAGAAAGCAATAGTGAAAAGGAAGAATCATGACTGGTATTTTCAATGTCAGGGTCATGTCCTGCCCATCTTGAGCAGGGATACTGATGGAGACCCCCACTTCCCTGCCCTCAACCACGTGGCATTTTGACAGCACCAGGGCTCAGGCGCGGCTGGTGATGCATACCCAAGTCTTGTATTGTGCACATACCTCACGAGACAGCTAACTCAGACTTCTGCTTTAAAGTAAGATCGATTATATACCAATGACATCCTCAGGCAGCCCATTCTACTGCTCATCTCTATTTTTGCAAATGGAATGCTTTCCTAAAAGTCTAATTAGAATCACCCTTACCACAACTTAAACCCCTTACATTCTTTTCCAAAATGCTTTATTCCTTCCTAGAAGCAGAAGTCTGGCTCTCTTTCCCAAATCTTACACTCCCTTCTTTCTTTTCCAGACATACCACAGTAACATATATGACATCACAGGGTTAGTTTTTTCCAGACTTAGGTAGGTGCCAATAAGGCAAATAGTTGTGGCAAGCCTTGCTTGCTTCGAGCTTCTAGCCCAAAGCAACTTTCTGGGCTTTCCCCAGCAAGCAAGGAAAGTGACAGCCTGTATTGGGATGCCAGCCCAGAACTGGTCCTCGGTGCTGAAGACTGAGAAACACAGGTAAGACATTGTCCAGACTAAAGCAAGCAAGCAAATTATAAGGGCTATAGATAAAACCTCTTTTTTTTTTTTCACTTAAGTGTTTTGATGTGTACACTGCTGGCACTATATACCCCTATACAGTGACATTTTGGATGCTTCTACCATGAGATACTTTTTTTGTATCCTTGACATATAAAGTCTGGTCTGCATTTCATGAATGTGAAACATCACAAGGGACTCTGGTTTTGACAGAAGTGGTTTTTTCCTGCCATCTCACTCCAATGTTCATTTCTGTTCATTTTCCTGTACCATAATTTGGAACTGGTTCATGTGACATTCTTCCATCTCAAATATGACTAGACGACAGTGATGCTATCATTTGTTGAGTATTATGCTCTCATTTGGCCTAAAGTGGCTATCTAAAACTTTGACATCACAAACACAGGAGGAAAGGCCAGGGAAGGAAGATGGCAATTTGATTGCTGGAAAAGATAACACAGTAATTTCTTACACATACTTTAAAAATGGTGGTTGTACCATTCGTTTCAATGGTATTTAATCTGATCAGAAAGAGAAGTTTGAAACTATTTGTGTTTAGGAATAATAGCATTCCAGTGGGAGGGGTATTCTTGTTTGTTTGTTTGTTTGTTTGTTTTTAGGATTAGGAGTATTGTATTGAAACTCATGGCCCATCTTTAACAGAATGAATAAGGGCAAACCCCTGGTGGCAGCACTGGTGGGTGTCGGGTACGTGCTTGTAGCTGGAAGAGCTGCTAGGAAGCAGCTTGTGGAAAGCACTGCTTCTTTTTTGATGCCTTATGGAATTTTCTAGCACACAGTCTGGCTCTTTTTGTTATCTGCCAGCAGATCTCTGAATGCATGACCCATAGCAAAATCTACTTACAGGGTGAAAAACCTGAGTATCAGTTAGTGTTAAGCTGATTAAAAAAAAAAAACTAAAAACCCAAAACAACAAGCTAGTGCTTGGGGAGAGAGAATGTTGACTTTGAGGGGTTTTTTTTCCTTTAAAAGACTCTAATCATGTTTCACTTTAGTCTGAGCATTAAATTAGAAGGTGCAAGTGAAAGAATGAATATTTACAGAAAAAATAATGGAAAGATTACTAGAATAATTCAAACACATTAGTTGGGATAATTAACCATTAAAGAAAAATACTAGTAGCACCACAAATTAATAGCATTGTAAATATTCATAATTTAAAGCCTTTTAAAACAGTTTACTGTGCAGAATACTAATTTAAATCTAACCTCATTTTTTAAATCAGAATATTCAGTCAGGCTTAAAAATTAATATGTACTATTTGTTAGAAACTGGATGTGCAGAATCAAATGGCATATATTTAGCCTTCTGGAAGTTTCTGTAGCAGTCTAGAGAGTACTACTGTCAGGGGAAGGTTTGTAGAAGTGGCCAGAAGCAGCTACTAGGCCAAATCTCTCCCCATCAAAAGCATGCACCGTGGTGATCTAAGAAATTCATCCCAGCTGGTGTTTTTCCAAGAGGTGGGCACGGACCTGAAATGAAAAGGGATGTAATGTCTATATGTGTGTCATTGTCACCCAGGCTTGGCTTTGTGTCTGAATTCAGAGTTTATTGTGTCCCAGCTAAAGCCTTGCCCTAGGGCTCTGGCACCTCATCTGATGTCCTTACACACAAGCAGAAGGGAGTGGGAAAGTGATAAGATAAGCATTTTGTGAGGGACGTCTGGTTGTTCTTGATGATGAGACCGGCTAAGGTCAAAGCCTGACAGCCAGGTCCCTGCACAATGCAGATGGAGCAGCATCAAGAATAGAACACATCCTTGTATTTGGAATAACACCAGATGAGCAGTGCCAGAACACCTCTGCTCCAGCAGTGTGATTTTCCCTTTGTCTATGCTCAATAACTTTATGTCACCTGAGAAAGCCTCTACATGGGGATTATCTAGCCCTGTAGTTGAAGAAAACTTCCTGTCTGGAAAGGGTTATATCCTGGCATTTTTCTCTTTTGTGTTATGAGGGATACTGTTTATCAGTTGATCATACGGAAATATGGATTGTAGATTGCTAGGATACCAGGAGACCTTAATGGTTGTTATACAATTTATTCATTGTTAGCCTGCTCATAGGTATTTAGTCGTTTTAATAAATCCACAAGAAATTGCAACCTGGAGATCCATGTAACTCAGATACACTCAGAATTGTGAAGCAATTTGGCCACTCTTTTCTCTAAAAGTTCAGGCATATGAATCTGCTCAGTTACAGTCCTGGACAGCTCTGAAAATGTTGGTGTTAGATTAAAGTATTACAGGAATTACTGATTCCCCAGTCCTGTGCCCCACTGGAGCTTTATTGCTCCATGGCAGCAGAAATGTTTCATGGCAGTTATTGTAGGAGATATAGAGGCAGTTCTGCTGCAGGCTGTTCAGAGAGATTTATTGCAGGTATATTGATAGGATGAAAACAGAGGTCTCTACTGCAGGAAAAGCCCTGCAGAGATCAGTCGTGTGGCTCTCCAGGAGAACCCCCTCCTGGCAGCAATGGGGGCTGGAAGATTCCCACCTCTCCTGCACACCTTTGTCATGTCAGGCAGCTCTGTCTCAGGCCAGCTGTTGTCTCCCTCTCCCTGAGAACCCAGCTGGTTCCAGCACCCTTCCTCTGGCCAAAGTGACACAGAAACTGGCAAGAATTTCTCTCCTGCTGCAGTGATTTTGCCTCACAGCCCACAGCTTTTCGGCTGGAAAAGAAGACTCTGTCGTTGTTGGAGGAGGTGATTCAGGGAGACAGCCTGGCCAGAGATGCTTTGCAGTAGAATAATCTTGGGCTATTGATCCTGGCTCCACTCTTGGACTTAATTTAGAGGTTTGAAGGCATAAAAACCCATTCTGGTACATCAATCTGATTTCCTGTATGTCACAGTGTAGGCAACTTTGTTCATTAAATCAATTCTGAACTAAGTACTTTTATTTAGCTGGAAGTATGGCAGGCAGGAGTTCCTTCTTGGCTAAACAAGTCACTTTCGAAAAAATTTGGGACTGGAGTGTTGGTGCAGCATTCGCCTTTTACAGGCAAAGAAGTTCCTTACAAGTCCTATTCGTCTGGTTTTGCCCCAAAAAACCTAAGTATCTTGACCTTAAACCAGTGTCAAAGTAACTTTCTTTCTGACTATAAAGTTTTTACTGAAAAATTATGCTGATCCCAGATTAGCTTGATGAGGATAAATCGGTTTAGTCTAACAGTTGCCGCATATCAAATATACTAACAACCCCAAATCATAAAAATAAAGGATTAGCCTTTAAAAAATATACAAATTGATTTCTTGGTTTCCTCTTTTTAAACCCAGAATGTCATTAACATCTACTGCACAAATAACACAGATAAATTGCTTCCTCATTTTTTTCTTCTATAAAATGTCATGCTTTCATCCAGTCTAAGATGGAATGGGGGCCTCTTTTTATGATTTAAAGAATAAATTCTCACAGCCAGAGCTGCTAAGTGTTCCCACTTGTAAAAAAGCTACCTTCTGAAAACAATGACTCATCAATGTTCAGTGATGGCTATGTATTTTTGCAAGATTATTTTAAAAATACAATATAGCATATCCACAGGAAATATGTGTATTATTTAAATAAGAAATTATTAAAATTATAAAATCTGATTTGAGATAAAAAGTGCTAGAACTTGCCTCATCTGGACAGGAGAGTTCTTTTAATTATCTGCTTGTGTAGAAATCAGTACATCCATCTGCCTTACATGTTACAAATATTTCTTGCAATGTAGGCAGCACTTCTACAGCAGGAATCTTTGCAGAGAACAGAAAGCAGCTTTAGAAGGGACTGCAAGTCCTGAAGGAAACGACTGCCTCAGGGACAGCTGCCAGTAAATCCTGTCTGATGCTAGTGTGTGTCATCTGCTCCCCATATCTCCAGGGATATATGTCTGGTCTTCAAGCAAGATGTGTCAGAGAGCCATTTTCCTTTTACATCTGCAGAAGAAGTGAAGGTGCTACTTTAGGTAGAGCAAAAAGAAATACTTTTTTTGTAATTCATGGAAACCATTTAAATTTATAAACCTGTCAAAATGAGAATTGTACCCATGTCAGCATTACAAGGACATAGATCTTGGCCATTTTGCATGAGTGAGTTTTTCTGCACTGACCTTAAAAATTTCCTTCTCCAGGAGAACACAAGGTGTGGCTCTGGCGGATCTGTTCTTTCAGCTGTAGCTCTGCCTCTCCTCTGCATCTCAAGGACTGGGGAAGAAGAAGAGCCAGAGACAGAAGAGTTAAGAAAAAAAAAAGCATGGTTGATTTGGTCTCATCCTTCCTTCCTAACAGCTGTCTTCTACAAAGCTGGTAAAAATGATATCATGTAGCCCAAGAGAAAAGGGAGTCTCCTAGATCTGGCACCATGCCTTACCATGCAAAATAGGCTGGTTTTTTGCTTATTTTTGTTCCCAGCTCCCACATGGGGCAAAACTCAGGTAACAGCAATTGCTCTGGTAACAGCTCCAACTGTCCAGGGAAGCAGTTAAATGAGGGTTTGTTTAGTAAGGCACAAACAGATGCTGGACCACAAATGCCAAAGAGTGTGATACATAAATCCAGGGTATGATTCTCCTTGGAGGATATCACTGGCATGAGATAAGCAGGAAGAAAAGCTCAGCAATCAGTTGTGGGGACCTACTAGAAACAAGTAATACAGTGAAAATTTGTGGACTAAATGCTAGTTTCCAGAATGTAAGCGAGGATGTTCAAGCCAGAAACAGGAATTCCACAAGGGCGCTTTGATCACCTTCTTGTGAAGCTGGGGAAATGCCCCGCCTAATGAGAGTTAAACCTTTGCCTCCACACTCTCAGCAGAAGCAGAAACTAATTTGAGGGTATCAGACAGATATTTTCAAGTCTCACAGAGCTGTCACACTACAGCCTTTCCCATAATTTAACTACAGACATACAGGTGAAGAATAATTTGCAGTGCTGTCGTAAGGAGCATTTTTCTGATGACTACTTAAAATGTTTCATTCATGTACCCACAGAACAATGCTCATAAAAAATGTCTGTCAAGCAATTGAATCAGCTTGCACACCAAGAGGTTGAAGCTCTTCTCAAAATCATGATAATATGAAAAATAGTGATATGTAATTCTCAGAGGATACCCAAACATGGACATAGCTCTAACTTTCCAATTCTGCCATATGTTTTCTTTCTCATTCTTACTTTTTGTGTGTGTGTTTGTGTTGATAAATTGCATAAGGAACCAAATTTCTAAAATCTGAAGTGTCCCGAAAGACTTAATTCATATACAGTATCCTTTAATGTACAGCATCTTGAATGCCTTAAGAAGCAGACCTCTGTGCATCTAATGCAGCATGCCACAGATGTATATGATGCTTTGTCAGATTCAGCCCCTCTCCAGTACCCTTCCTAGTTGTCAGAAGATTCCAGCAATGCCAGACACTCATAAGACAAAGGCTGAATGTCTTAGACTAACACTTAAGTACACCACATCTACACCAGAATTTAGACAACAGTAATGTTCTTAAATCTGATTATGGTTCACAAGGCATTGACATATTTATAATGGCGTCGTTCATTGAAAATAATTAAAAATCTGGAATTTTTTTTTGTTTGGTTTTTGTTTTTGTTTTAGTTTGGGGGGTTTTTTCATTTCTATGAAGTTTTTTTAATGGTATCTTTTCTTGGAAAAAAAAAGTTGCCCTCATGTAACTAGTAATCATTATCTAGTTTTTAGTTTACTCATATTCCCTGCATAATAGTTTATGTCGTCTTCTGGTTCACGCTGTGAAGTCAGCTGTGGAGGTGATTCATCTAACCCTAGACTGCCTTGGCAAGAGGCTGACTTTTTGTTTTGTTTGTTTTGTGAAAAGAGGGTATTCCCACAGATGATCTAATATTGCAGCTCAGCTCTTAGAACACTTGTAGCACTTGTCATTTGTCATGAGAAACATCTGAGGAGTATTAGCAGCCTCCTGACTCCAGTGAATTATTTTTCATGCCATTTCCATGACCTCATTTCCATGGAGACCCCTATTTCTCATTACGAGGCTTCTCCCCCCTGTTTTCATGCTGTTACACGAGAGCTATAAAGTCCTTTCAGCCTGTGCAGTATTTAATGAGGGAGTTCTGGTTCTAAAATGACTAGTCAACAATGAAAGCTCTATCTGAAAAGCCAGCAAGTGTAAGGAAAAAGTGAATAATTGCCCAAAAATCCATTTTAATTAGTTTTTGCTAAGAAAATTTGGGAAACAGTTTTAGACAAGCAGTTAGAAATAGAAATTTAGAAGAAAATGAGTTACTATTCCAAATGATGCCCAAATGGAAAGTAGCTTTGTTATTTTAAGTAGAGGAACATCACCTTGGTTCATTCATCACCTTGGTGAGAACTGAGAGCTGAAGCCTACGCCTGCATGGGGGGAGAGACACATGGCATCCAACTAACACACTCAGAGTTATGAGCAGCAAATTGAGAAGATTTCTGTAATACAGCAATGTTTCACATTCTCATTGGATAAGACCAGCTTTGGTAGAGTGATGAGAAAAACCCTTTATTTAAAATATAAAAAAAAAAAACCCAAACAAAAACAATCAAACCAAACCAAAGAAACCCCCAAAAAACCAAAACCAAACCAAACCAAAACAAACAAGAAAAAACAAACAAACACACAAAAAAAGCATCAAACAAAAAAAATAGAAACATATTCCCTTATCAAAGAGAAAGTGCCAAAAGCACACTGGCACCCATTATGTATGAGAAGATAGCCAAGTACATATTACTGAAGAATGCATAAATAATGGAAATAGATGCAGGTACTCAAAGAACATTCACTTAGTTTAGCTAAGCCACCTTCCAGAATTGTGAAATAATTTCTGGAATACAGAGTGCCAATTCATGAGAAAATTTTATAAATAAGATGCGTCTTGGAACAGTCAGCTGCTTCCTTAATGGTGTTAGCAGAAAATGCTGGTGAAATGAGTGGATAACATAAAATTGCAAAAGTTTTGTTGTTAATACAGAGGATGATTGGGATATCATTTGAGGAGAAGTGAACTAGAATATTCAAGAAGAGTGACAATGGCTCAATAATTAAATAGCAATTTAGAAATAGAATTTGAACCTCAGGATTAAATGTTATGAAGAGAGAACTTGTCAGGTAAGAGCAATGGTGAGGGGAAAGAAACTGTGAGCATCTGTTGATCAGAGATGCGTACAAGAACTAGTGGGATGTGGAAATGAATGGGATAAATTAAATCACAGGATATGGTGAGAAAACCTTTCCAGTGCAGACAGGGAATGATGAATAGTGCCACAGAGTTCATAGTGAGATGTAATCTAAGTTCTGGTTACCATTGCCAAGGAAAGATTAATTAAGACAGAAACAAACGTAGGGAGGAACGTGAACAATGTCAGCACAAAAACAAATATATGCCCATACATTTATTTAGGCTGAACACTGACAGTGAGTTCGACAGGCAGAGCTAACAAGAGAAACAGTGGCCAGGTAATGAGCCTGGTTTCATGGTGGGACTCTGGAACACAGTTTCCTGCAACACCAGAGGACAGGAGCAGCATTTTAGAAGACCTGTCATGTTCCAGCTCTTGGGATTTGACACAGTCTTCTGCTGCCTTGTTAAAATCATTTATTATGGCAGAAAGAGAAAGTAAAATACAAGAGTTCTTACTTATGGGAAACTTATATCTCAAATTCTTAGCAAATTTTCTCTGAAACTTCCCAAAAATATCAGCCCATTGCCACCACCAGCTATAAACATATCAATATAGATAGATAAATTTAGATAAACATTGTATATATAGATATTCAAAATTTAATATCTATATAAACGTAATATATAGAGAGAAATATCTATCTATATATAAATATATAAATCTCAGCTATAAATAACAGCTCACTAGGATAGGAGCTGCTCCTACCCTAATATTTCTAAATATATAAAAGAAATCTCCACTAATTGCAAGCCTTTTTCTCTAAGGATTTTGGTGCAATGAAATTTTTTCCAAACCTGAAAATGGGATCATATTCTAAGAATACTTGGTAATATTTACGTAATAAATACTACATTCTTATTATGACTGAAATACTCAAGATCTGCAAAGAAAGATTAATAAAAATTAAGACAATATTACATTGAAATTTCTGTCCTTTCATTAATATCTAAACTTTCCAAATTGTCATTTATCATCATTTTTGTGTCTTCATCCAGCTCTATTTGACTCATTATCTCTCTTTCAGCACTGACATTTTCAACAAGATCATACAGAGTATGTCTTTTTGTCATAAGGAAGGAGATGGCAATCCATTCAACAGAGATACTGCTGGTTTTTACTTTATCTGCAGTGATACTTAGGGAATCAAACAGGGATCAATACCTGTTTCATTGCACTAGGTGCTCTGTGAACAGCAGCAGAAAAGCAGCTCCTTCCCTGAGAGCTCTCTTCATGACACACAGCATGAATAAACAGGCAAAGGAAGGAAAGAAGGACAGTTAACCACAAAGGCATGTACTTACATTGTTGTTTTAAAAATTCACTGCATTATTTCCGCATGCATCATCAACTCTCTTAATCTCTTAATATGTGATTGGTGTTAATAGCTCTGTATTAGTAGTTCTTTTTGCTCCTGAAAGAATAAGGAAAGAATATGGAGATTTGGCTTCTGCCTCTGACATTTTAGTGCAGACCGGGGAAATGCACTCATTAAGGTATATTCTCACACTGTACACTGATTATTTTGCCTGACATATTTCAGCTGCACCAAAAATTTATTAATTAATATTATAAAAATAGTCTAATCACTCAGAAGACTCTATTCCTACAGTAGCAGCAGCCGCATTCCCAGGATGGCCTTCCTGCAGTATTTTCATGCACCAAGGTACTGTTGAGCATCTCTCCATTGCTGTTCCTTGGGTAAGGCGCAGGTGTGTAACAGGGGCAGTGGGATGACTGGGAGGTTTACTCTCCTTTGGCATAGCAGAGTCATAAAAGCAGTCAGAACTCAAAAATCATCTGGAAAGACAGAAAGAACGGGAGATATTTTTTTCTCATAAAGAAAATAAAAAAAACAGAAATCAACAGAAGGCACAACAAAATATAAAAGGCTGTTGAAGAGTCAAAAGGAATAATTTGTTCTCCACATCCATGATGAATAGGACAAAAAATAGAACTGAATTTCTACCCTCTGTCCTTATCTCCCTCTTGTTCCTTCCCTCCCAACCATCAGGTCCCTGTGATCTCGCCTAGGATTTGAGTCTTGCTTGATTTGCCATAGGGTGGAAGGGGGACAAATTTACCCTCTTAGTGCACAGTCAAAGCTGTCACTGTGATACGAAGGGTGAGAGCTGGAAAAGAAGTGAAATCTGTGCCGACCCTCAGGCTACAAACCGAATGTTGCATTACTGAGCATCAGCTGGGCCTCCAGGGTGACGGTATCAGATGAAACATAAACAACAGTATCTAACGTGACAGATCAGAAATTAAAAACTAAATCTGTCTGAGCAATTTACAGTGGTGGGTGGTTTTATCCTGGCTTTTGCTTTCAGACAAGAAAAGCCTTCCCTGCATGAAATTATCGTTAGAGTCTGAGCACAATCCTGAGCTTTCATGAATGTAACAACAGGTATTTTTCTACAGTATTCTTAGGGTATATAGATGCTTTGGGTCTTTCTTTTTCCTTCTTTTTTTTTTTCTTTATTTTAATTCAAGCTGTATTTATGCTTCATTTGAAGACAAGTAAATCAGATGCGATAATTTTTCATGGTTTATGTACCTTATTTTACACATATTTTCTTGTAGCATGGTCATCAAATTATAACTTGAGTCTCCTCAAATAGTGCATTAAGCAACTTGAGTGAGAGCTATGTGTTTTGTCTCATTTCACATATTTTTGAGAGATGTTTCCTGACTATTTGGCTTCATATTTCAATAGCTATACACAAATGGTTTCTGCCAGTAAATACACACTGCTTTAAGATCAGCACAGGCAATTCGTACTTGTGCCTGAGTGACATAGGGTAGGTGCTAGCAATCCTATGGGAATCATTTCGTGGCCTCTGGAACTTCAGTGGGAGTCAGTCCTCTGTCAATGGGTTTCTATTATTTCTTTTCCCCATCTACTTGCTCTTCCACTCAGAGTTTTGGATGAAAACGCAGGAGACTGAAGCTTCTCTTTCACAGACTTAATTGTTTATTTTTTTCTTATCTATGTTACAGTCACACAGCCTGTGCTCTCAAGTTAACAAGGTGGTAAAATGGCCGTGAGTTCTTCTCTTCCAAGGTCTTTTAAAGCCCAAATCACCCAATTATAAAATGTTTACTGATCTACCTCCAATAACTAATTTTGTTAGGCTCTGCATTGTGGGATTTTTAAACCAATACCAGTTCACCCAAGTTTATGAAGAAGAAGAAGAAGTAGAATTAGTCCACACCCAAAATCCTCCATCTTGTTACATTCATATTACTTACTACTATATCCCAGAAATTCCACATTTCTATATATTCCATCCAGTGATATAACACACTTATTTTCAATCACACAGCAGCCATCTCATTGCTATTATATAGTTTTGGCAGTCTCTCCCAAGGTCTCAGGTCAAACGCAGTGTATTTTTGAGGATCACTGCCTGTCAGCACAGAAAGATTAAAATTCCCAGAATCCAGGATTCCAACACTCTGTCTCTTGAGGTTGGCCTCACTTGAAGAAAGCTCCATCAGGAAGAAATACTGTTCCTTACCCTTTTCCTCAGACTTTGGGTGATCATTTATATTTATCAAATACTTCCTGTGGAAGACTGTGAGAAAAAAAGAAAAAGGAGAGAGTGAAATATTGTCCAACACATTAATTTGAAAAGATCACAGTATTGAGGATGTAAATACTGCAAGTAACAGAGAGACCTTGGAGTGCCCTACAAGTGGTATGTTTGGTATCCCACTTCTCAATTTATTCATGTCATTCTGAGATTAATCTTCAGATTCAGAGAGCCAAATTCTGTCAGTGACATGAGATTTTGTCTATATCTACAGCAGCAAGATGCCCTGCACAAAAGAAGCACATCAGAAGTAACCACTGGTGCAGAGAATCCTCTCCCCACTCTATAAACATATGGAGGCAGGGGATGGAGGTTTGACCCCAGCCAGCAGCCAAGCACCCACACAGCTGCTTGTCCAATTCCCACTCTCAGGGAGACATTGGAGAGAATAGGAAAAGCAAAAGCAATTAAACTTTTGGGTCAGGACAAGCTAAACAGATGAAGGGGGGGAAAAAAGTGTTGCAAAAGCAATGACTCACCACCTCTCACAGACGGTGCCCTGCCAGTCTCCAAGCAATGGCCACCCTGGAAGCTGAAAACTCCCTTTCTTCTTCCACTATCCCAGATTTTATTGCTGAGCGTGGAGTTGTATGGTGCAGAATATCCTTTTGACCAGTTCAGGTCAGCTGTCCAGGCTGTGACCCCTCCCAGGCCCTTGCTCACCTCCAGATGAGTTTCTGGAAGGACAGAGTGAAAACAGTAAGCATTGACCTGGTGTCCAGCAGGCATTCAGCAATAGCCAAACAGTGATGAGTGATCAGCAGCAGTTAAGGCACAAATCCAAAAAGCACCAGAGGGTCTGCCATGAAGAAAGTTAACTCCATCCAAGTCAGACTCAGTATGGGGGCAGGGGACTGTTACTTTAGAGTGGCTCTTGCCTCACCTTAGTAGCTCCATGAAGATGCCTATTATCAGCTGGACCATCTTCTGAAGGTGATTTTCTGGAGGACATCTTACATCTCAGTTTCATCTGAAAGACATCTGATTCGTGCACTCTTGAACCAGTGTAAAATCTGAGCCAGAACTTGGTAAATCCTTCAAAAGAGCACAGCTCATCTGAGCTGCAAGACTAACATGGAAAGCATGGAGCTTGTTCTCAGCTATCAGCCAGAAATTCATACCTCCTGAGAGATTTGGTGCAGCAAGGCACAACTTGAAATTCTTGTGGCCACGGTTCATCACCAGGTATTAGCCCCTATGGAAATGGGCATCTGAGCTGGGAAACCAGACTGGCAATGAGAGTGTGAGATTAACTTTCCTTCTCTCCCTGAGAAGTAGGAATTGCCATCAATGGGACAGGTCTAACAGCCGGAAGGTGTGTCAAAGAAAGCATTACAGATGGAAAAATTATATTCTTTCAGAAGTCTAGGTGAGAGAAAATAACTCCAGGACATGTTGTGACCTAGAAAAGAAGGCTTTCTATGGGTTTGCTTAATTTTGTAAGGTTTTGGTTTTGGTTTTTTTTTGTTGTTGTTTCTTACTTTTTTGTAAGTCAGGCAAATTGGGAGGGATTGCATGAACCCAACTGCCTGTAAAAGAGGCAGCTTTGTTGTGTTATTAATACAGGGGCTTTTCAAGAGGGGATGAGAGCATTTATATGTATTTCTCTGCAAGACTGAAGATTATCCAGAGCACATCCAGGAAGACAGCAAAAATTGCTTGCTCTGTCATATGCATAATTTGGTCAGGCTTTGAAATCAAACAAGAAGACAGTTGTCCTTTCTGATACACTGCTGCAAAACATAAGGACTCTTTGAGAGAGAGGCTTTGTTTTAATCTCCATAAACAGGTTTCTGTGGGGGAGCCAAACCAGCTACCCAAACACCATTGTTTATTGCAGCCCCTTTCTGTTCTTGCCAGAGGATTACCTGGCTGTGTGAGCAGGGCTAGAGACTTAGCAGTCCTCTCCAAGGTGGGCTCGCAAGGCAGGGCAGTGTGACCAAGGGAAATACTGCCAAGCGAAATACTACCTACGATGTATGTGCTGCATTGCACTCAGTCATGTCGCCAGCGAGCTGCAAAGTGTTTTGTTTTGTTTTTCCTGTGGGTATATATGCAGAGAGCTGTCTGTTACAATATAGATTCTTTATGACAAATAATTAGGCACAGACAGGGCCCAAGGGAAGCCAGTGGGGGATAATCTAACCCAGGATGTCCCAGCGCAATTAGGAATTTTCAGAGACAGTGTATATGCTAATGAGAATCTTCTATGTTACCACTTCATTACTGCTGCCTTAAAACAGAAAAAATATTTTTTTCATGCTTTTATACCTAAAAAAATTGGAGTATAAAACAAAGAAAAGGTGAGAGATGGCAGTGCGGTTTAATTCCCTGATGTAAACTATAACTCCAAGATGTGAAGGATAAAAAAAGCAAAAACAAAGCAAAACAAAACAAAACAAAACAGAAACCACAAAAAAAAAAAACCCAACCAAACCAAAAAACCACAAGCAAACAAACAAAAAAACCCAACCAAGTAGTGTGATCAATTCTTTTCCTTGGGCAAGGTTAATCCTTTCTTAATCCCACTATTACTGAGGTTTCTTGATCAATTTAGTAAGCTCACTAGCCCTCTAGAAAATGCCAAGAACCGTACCAAAGGTACACCACATCTCTTGCTCTTACACCAGAGGGAGAGACCTAATCACAGCAAAAGATTCTTCTTGCCTCAGTAGAGCATGAAAGTCTCATTGAAAGGGACATGAGCTGATGCAAACAACCAGCCTGGATACCTGTAAAGCATTTCCCAGTGCTACAGTACACCCAGCTAGCTAGAGAATAGAGGGAGGAAAAAAAAAAGACATTATGTGGAAAAATAAGTATGCCTCTAATGAGGTCATTTCTTTTTACTTTATATCAATAAACAAAGAAGGAAAACCATAAATAGAATGCTGCTATATATTAACTTCTTCTGAAACAGAATTATCTTTTAGGTATCCCTAAAATGGTTCTGAAATGTCCCTTAGCATTTTTACAGTGACATAAGGCACTTGGCACTGGATGGCAAGCCAATTCCTACAGTTAAAAAGACTGCTGTTGTCACTCTCTGGCAGCTTAGATTTAGATTACAAGCCCTTCGGTGCAGTGACCTTCATGATGTTTTGTGTCCACATAGATCAGCCACTGTAACTTTGTTCTGTTTCTCAAATACATAATTGAAGAGGAAGCATGAATCTAATGGATGTCACTTTCTCCTAAACGGTAAGAGTAAGAAAAGGGAGGAAAAAATAGCTACAGATTTGCTTACAGAAAGCACAGAATATTTAACACTATAAGTGAAGGAAAAAACCCTTTATGCTTAGCTCACACAAATCTTGCACCTACACTGCCAATCATATTGGTAGAGATGCCACCTGTCAGGCTGAAAAGGCAATAAAGTACAAAGAGAGATATTAGGGATGTCAGAAGAGTGTTTACAGCTACCAGCCATGTACTCTTATCTGAACAAAAGCAAGACCAGCAGCCCAGTTTTGATTAAACAAATACTGATAGGAAAATATCTTCCACTGCTCAGAGGAGACAAGAGAACAGGAGAGAAGCAGTTTAAAATGCAGCCTGAAAAACCCCTTTCAACTTATGTGGGCAACTGAGACTTCCTAGGACAATACCTCTGAAATGCTGGGGTTAAAATGCACCTGGCCTGTCCATGTCCCGAAGCAGAATGCATTGCAACAAACACAAGGACTGCATTAACTGCAATGCTGCCTTTATACATCCCCCTTGCTGTTTCCTGGTTAAAAACAATGGTGACTGTACTTCCCAGTACTTTCAGCATACAAAATATGCAGTGATGTTTTGCAGCCCAGATACTATTATGTCCAGAGCATTTGTTGGGGGTTTTTTTGTGTTACTAAGGCTGAAGGGAAGAGCCAGTAGTGGAGGATTTCTGGTTGTTTCTGATGCTTAGAGGCTTGAATCACTCTTGGCAAATTGTTTTCAATTTGCAGAATACCCCTTTCCCAACTTTTCTATCCGTCTTCTGCTTTTTGCTCTTCATGCAGTAAGGATAAGGAGAAGGAAACATCCTGACACACAGCCAGCCAAATAATGTCATTAATTGTATCAACCTTCAAAGTTGAACTGAACTGCTTTTATTCCCCCCTCAGTTTTTTCCAAGATTGTACCATTTCCTTTGAGGTCTGGGTCAGCACGACTCTCTAGCATCAGCTCTTTCCAAAGTGCACAAGCCTCCTCTGCTTCCAAGATATTGAGACAATTCCCTTAGGAAGCTGGAGAAGGGAGGCAAGCAAATGTCCTCAAGGGGAAGGAAGGACCCTTTTTCCCTGGGGGTCCTGATAGTGAGGAATATTCTTCTGTACCAGAAAGGTGACTCTTCCTTTCGCCATTGCAAAAAACACCCTTCATCTGAGAGGGGAGCAGGGCTGCCAGCTCCCTCAGCACTGCACGTGTGTGTTTCCAACCGAGCGCTGTCTGGGCTGGGAAAATGAGGCACTTTTATGAGTGGGCACTGCAGCTGCCATCAGCTGTAATTGTGAAAAGTGGTGTACTCATTGCTTGTGTCCTTCTGGCCAGGAAATGACTCACCTTTCTGTTTCATAACTCTAGACTGCCAGACATCATTTTTAAGATGTACCTAGTCAAATAATCAGAAATTACACAAATCTCCCATCTCAGCTGCAGCCACCCGCAGAGCTGCTTTACAGACATGTGTCTCCTGTTCTGCCTCACCACCCCTTGGGAGTCTCCCTCCTGGCTCCTTCCACCAGCTCTTCCAATGGATGGGAATATCTTTCCTTTGCTTCTCCCTTGTCACTCTCTCCTTCCTCCTTGCTTCCTTGTGGAACACAGAGCTCCTCAGTTTCATTTTTCCTCCTACAGTCAATCCCTCTTTTCATTTCATCCAGTGACACTCACTGAGGTATCCCTTACCGTGTCCCTCATGAGGGAGTCCTGTGTTAGGAAAGGGGGACAGAAAATCTCAAGATTCCTGTGTGTAGCTCCCTCTCTCCCACTGTGTCTTTACATTTTTGTCTGAACTTCTCTAGCCATAACTCTAAATCCTACCTTCTGCTGGGCAATGTTTCATACAGAAATACTTCCATAAAATGTTTCTCATGAATAATAGATCCCTTTAAATTATTCATATAGGCTTTTCCAGCAGCTCTTCTCCTGTTTGGGTCAAGATGTCAGACTAAGCAGAGCATTGACTTGGTGTCTCAGTGTGCTTTTATACTGCTTCTGTTTCGTTTTGGTTTTCTCACCAGTTTTCATCTTGAAAATAAACATGATTATGTTTGGTGCCCAAATAATAATGACAAAGCACAACATAGTTGCTTCTGTTTGTTGCCATTTTCTCTGATTTATTTATACTTTCAAAGTCTATCATAACAGTTTGATAACCTCCTGGTGATTATCTAGGTAAGAACTTTAGTTGATAATTAGATGCTGTTTACAGATTATAAATATCCCCTTATAGACTTTTGACTCAAGTAGGTAAAGACACCTATAGAGATATGTATAGATAGATATAAATATATCCTATAGAAACAGATACAGAATTAAATCCAAGCAATTTGGATTTACCAGCATGGTAAATAATAACTAGAGGTTTATCAGAGATCAGATGCTACCTGCTGAGCTGGGGAAATGAAAGCAATTACAATTTTGATGCTTGTAAGAGAAACATAGACTTTCTCTCAAGTCATCTTTCTTGGGACTGATTGTAATCAAATGCATTTGACTTCTGAACCTCCACTTCACATTTCCTACAGATCCTTAAAACAGCTCAGTGCATATATCCTTCAAAGAGCAGTCCTTTACAAGGATGCTGGAAATACAAGGATGCTTACAGTGGGGGGCAAGTTTTATGTTGAAGGCATTGAAGAACAATTATTTAATTGTGTGATTATTTTTCTTTTCAGTATATATTTCAGGTCTTTGAAATAAGCAAGTAGATTCACCATCAGAATTTGCTAGTACGAATTCTTCTGAAAGCTGATTAGAGTTTGAAGGAAGGAACTATTTTTCTATTTTGCTGAGATCTGAAATAAACAGTGGTAAACAAAACAAAACAAAACAAAAAGAATAAAGTATAAAGCATCCAGGACAATTTTTTTCCATTCATGTCAAAATAACAGCAGTATCTGACTATAGATAAATTACTACAAACCTTGTTTTCCCTTCGTCATGGAAGGAGGAAGCCTTCATACCTTTCCAGTTCAATTTTACATGATGTATCATCCTAGCAAGCTAAAGAAGTATAGAGACATTATTATTTTTAATGGTCCTATTTTCTTTTCCTCAAAATTTCTTTAACTGGCAAATATCCATACTTTTTTTTAATGTGTCTAGAAAAATATTTCTCCTTTTCTATATGTCTTTTCAAATTCACTAAGTTCATACCCTTTTCCAGAGCAAATACACAGAAAGCTTTCATAATATAAATACAGATCCAGTAAGAATACTGAGATGGGATTGGGGAGACAGTTCTTCAATGAAATATCAAACTGTTACCCTATCAACCTTCCATCAGAAGCCTGGATTTTTTAATATTTCCAAAGATGTATGACTTTCAGAGGGGATACAGAAAATAAACAATGTGTCAGAAAACAGAAAGTACTGTAAGTACTTTTTTCATATCATGTTGTTGGTATTGTCAGTATCTCATCCCTTTTTGTTTTAAGCAGAACATTTTACCTGCCGTGTGGCTCCCTCCTCAGCTGAAGGGTACTTCACAACAACTCCTGAATAAGTCATGGCCATGGATGTGACTGGAGCCCGGCTCCACGATCAACTCACTGAATACTCCCACTCTGCCAGGGTCACTCAAGGATACAAAAGGTCCCAGTGACTTCAAGTTGCATTTGCACAATGAAATGCACACCAAACACATTTAGGAGCAACTCAGATCCTATACTGGAAGTTAATGGTTGTGATTGGTAATAACTCCTATATTTATTTTTGTAAAAGTCTTCTTATTATGATTTTCAATCACTTGTAAATCTGACAGGTCATAATTACTGAGGCTATATTCTTGTGCTTAAATTGCCTAAAAAGGGTGTATTGATAATTCTGTGAACTCTCTCAACACTTCTGTGATGATTTTCTTGTTTGGAAAATCCAAGATTCAGAAGTTCCTTATAGAATAAAGGTACCTCAAAGAATACTTTTTTTCTCAAGGAGCAAAAGAGGTGAAGTGATAGATTTGCATGGTACATTAAACTAAAAGGTATTGACTTGATGTTCAGTCTAGATCTTTGAGGTATGCTGGATGCTGTTCAATATTAAGCATTTCTGTTGAATCAGATTCTTTGCTTTTGATGCACCTCTAAGTTGAGCGATGTATCATGAACACTGAAGAAGTACGCCCAGCAAAAATAACTGTGTGGAAGTTCCTGGGGTTGGGAGACAAGGGACCAGTCTCATCATCACAAATTTAGAATTATACTTTAGAACAGTTCAGAACTCTTCTTATTATTTAAGGGCTTATAACATTGTCCTACGAAGCACTCAGACTTTGTTGTCTCTGTTGTCAGGAGGAGCTGGCTGCAAGGAGCAAGGGGTCAGTATGGCAGCCCAAAGCCTGCCCAATGCTCTCTGCAGCCAGTCCTGTCCTTTTCCACCCTCGGGCTGCCTGCATGTTGCTTTAGCCATCATCCTCGATCTCTCCTCGTCAGGTGCATGTGCACCACATCAGCTTTTCTTAGCCCTTTATTCTGCCTTTTAGGCATTACCTTATACTCACACCTACATAGTTGCCTTGCAGAGTGTCCCCTGCATATTTGCCATACACTGACAGGAGGTGTTTTCTTCCCAGACCTCCCTCACTATCCCCCTTTAATCATTCAGTTAAATTACCTGAAAAATCTCTCAGCTGAGCAGCAGCAGATAACAAACTCCAAATGACCCATGCAGTGTTTGCTGCCACGGTTGTGAAAATTGCTGGAGAAGTAATGGCTGAAAAGGGAGAGCTGAATCAGGTGCAAAATACACAGCAGTGGCCTAAAAATTTTGCAAGCAGATTTTGGTGCTGAAGAAAGTGCAATAAGAATGTCAGGCAATGCCTTATCTAATTATCTTCCTAGATTAATTATGATGGAAATTTTAATCTATGTAACCTTAAAAAAAAAAGCACAAGAAGTCCACTAAACCAGTAGCAAACTAAGTATTCCAAAGCTAAAGTATTTGCATTACATTGGGTCCATAAGGGACAGTGTCCATGACATGCATTTGAAATTATGTGGTACCTATACTGTAATTTAAAAGCCATTAATAAGGTTTAACTAAAGAATAACTCTGTAAAAAGCTGGAGAAATGCCCTGGTTTCTTGCTTCAGCAAATGACACCACTGTGTGCATTTGGTGAGTCATCACTGCAAGCAGGAACAGCCTCTAAGTGGAAATGCAGAGAAATCAGAGTGCACAATCCAGCATACTGAAAAAAATGACTGTTACTAGAGAGCTCTAAATAATCAAATAAAAGTTAATCTTGTTATATACCTATTGCAGGATCACATACGTTCATTTCCATAACACCAAAAAACCAAAAAAAAATTAAAAAAAAAAAAAAAAAGAAAAAAAAAAAAGGAGGAGGCTAAATGAATTAATGGAAGAGTATCTGACAGATGTCCCTGAAATTATTTGAACAGTCAGGTAAAAACTGCAGCAACCATCATGCAGAGAGAAAAAAATGTTTGTATTAATATTGACTCTTGCTATTTTCCCTGGTTACAAAATACACAGAAATGTAAAAATTCTTCCAACTTACTGACTTACTGTATTTTTAAACATCAACTTTGATGAACCTAAAGGATCTAAACTGAAGCTTAGAAGCTGAAGTTAGAGATTTAGATTAGATTTAGAGATTTAGATCCCGCTGTCTACATAAAACAAACAAACCAAATTTTCCTTATTGGGTGCTTGTAATGTTCCAAATTTATGTTATTTGTATGCACAGCTTTCATCTTCATAAAAGCACATTTGCAATACGGATAAATCACGTATAAGGCAACAACCACCAGCTGAACCTACCTTCTTCACAGGAGTATCTCCAATGATACTCTTGAAATGAAAGGCAGATTCAGTGCACATCCTTGTTGTTTGGTTGCTGGGGAGCCTTTGGACTCGCTCTGGGAGAACTTTTAATTACACTTGGATAAACCTTGGCTTGGCACGTGTGGGCTGGCACGAGACTCGACCTTGGGAAGCGTGACCACTCGTGGCCACATCTGCAGCGCTACTGCATGATCAACACTCAGCTGCCTAAGAGGGTCTTGCAGGCCTTATTTTCACTCTGAATTTGTCCACCTTCCATTTCCAACATCTGTATCTTTTTATTATACACTGTTGGGTGAACTGTTATCACGTCATTCCCCATACAACCACAGATCAGCTTAACTGCTCATTTTCCCCAAACAGCAAAGAAACAGAGATCTTACCCAAGATATTGTTTGGATTCATGACAGAGGTCAAGAGTCCATTCCCTCCAATCTTCAAGGCTGAACAACTGGGCATTTTTTAAGTAGCTACTGTGACTAATGATTCTGTTCCACCCTAATGTCTTCATTTAAATGTTTTTGATGTCATATTAACTGATTTTTGGAAGTCAGTATATTACACTGATGTTAACATAACAAGTCATATGATCAAGAATATACCAAATTAATTAATGCTAATTTGATTGCCATTGTAAATTGTTCTGTTTATCCCTGTTGTTTATTAAAAGCCATTTATACTGGCCACTGCATTATTTTGTTTGATATAACTGAAGGATTTACATCTGCCTTGGCATCATATTTGTTCTATGAAATTCAGACACAACATTAACAGGGTTTTTTTCAAAGGCATTTTAAAGTGAATATTTATGACTGAGAAGGTCCCCTACACAGCTCTCCCAATATTTTAGGCAGAAAACATTGCTACTTAATTAAGGAATTTGTGAGCAACAAACATTTAAGAAACCATATTAACTAAGACAATAAGCAGGTTTTGATGGATAAACTTGGGGTTTTAGAGATGTATTTTCAGAAAAAAGCACCCACTTCTTCCTAAATAATTTATGTTGGTACATCATAATAACATTTTATGAGAAAATCCAGGAGAAAGGAAAAGCAGAAAAAATACATGAAAGATTTTTCCCCTGAGATATTTCCATAATTATTTTATGGCAAAAAGCTGTATGGGAGTGAGGTGAAGTGATGTGCTTTGGGGCTGCTCTTTGAAGCTTTCAGCAGCAAGGGGCTTCCTCCCCAGCATGTGTTTTAAATGTTTTGCTGGATTACAGTCCACCTGCACAGAACTGTTCTGACCTTTTTACCCTTCCAATATTTTAAACATTTGACCTGCCTTCCTTCCTGCAGCTTTGCTTCCGAGAATACTCTTGAAATAATTATGTAAATGTCATCTTAATGCATTTTCAGCACCACATGCATTTTCAGCCCCCTTATGATGTTATCTTTTCACAATGCCAGAAAAACATGAGCCAGATGTGCTGAACACAAAATACCACAGCAGGGATTTCCCTCACAACAATCGTGATGTGCAGGTTCTTAGAGGCTTGCCATGAAGTAATAGGGCTATTTTTAGTGCAAGAATATAACACAGGTAATAGAGTTTGAAGTGTATTAAATATATATATATATATTTACTGTGCTGAGTAATACTGGTCTGCAAGAAAACGCTTCAACAATGAAATAAAATCCAACACAAAATTTCCTTGGTATTCTTAAATTTGCCACTAGTATAATGGATTCCTTTAATATTCATAGGTAGTTGATTTCCTGCATTCATTTATTATATAACTATGGTATAAAGGTGAATAGCACAAGCTGAGCTGCAGACTGTTGGCATCCCACATAATTGCATATTGACATTCATTAGTCAGTTGACTCTTAAAATTGTGCTCACAGACTAAACACTAGTTCTATATTTGATTGCTGAAGACCTTCGGCTTAGACCTCCTGGGTGAAAGCACAACCAAGTCTTTCAGTCAAAGTGTCTCTTGCTTGTGACAAATTGTTTATGTGTGTTGGACTCTTTCCTAAACAGCGTCATCTCTTCGCAATCCCACTCCATAGTCAGAAGTGAGAATAGTGCTGGCTCCATTCTATTACTCTTCAGCAAAGGAGCTTGTTTCTATCAATCTTCTTTATTATTTGATTTGCTTAATATACTGACCAGTGCTGAGGAGCCAGACTGGAACTGAGGCCCTTAACCTATCCTGAAATTCACGGGGTGAAGCAAGGCTCAGCAGACAGTCCTTTGCCATTCACCCAAGTCTTTTGCCCATAACACTATTGGCAAGTGAACTGCCCCATTTCTTCTTCGATATTAAATCCACGTCCAGCCATAAAACGCAATAAGAATATTGATGACAGCCGCAGAGTGACTACAGTTCCTACCAAAGTCACATTATACTGAATATCTCCTGTGATTTGACCTGGTGAATTATAAGGTGAGGCAGTGCTGGTGGCACCTATGCTTCCATGTAGATCTCCTCAGTCGTTCATCATTTGTAAAGAGGTCTTTATCATGATTGCCTCACAGACTCTGGGGTTTTTTAGAAATGGCATGAATACTGTGAATACAAAGAGGACAAAAAGATGTAAAAATCTTTAGGGGATTGCCAGCAAAAGTCACAGTTTGACTCACTGCATTAAACTCTTAAAGGTATAACATTAAAACATTATTTTATAGATTTTTGCAGAGACATTGAAAGTTTCTGCTTAGTGGCTTCATTCTACATTTTTCTCCTTTCACTTTTTAATTATGTTTATACTGGACCTGAGTCTTGCCCCATAAAACCTGCCACAGACTTGGATGGTTATTGTATCTTTTGACAAAATGTTGGAATTGGCCGCAAGCTCCCACACATCTGCCATTTGACCTCCGTGAATTATAGCTGGATTAGGCATGCCATGTTTTATTAGCTTAATGGTAGCTGCATTAGAGAAATCTGCACTCCGGTGCACAGATTTCTTTTGTTTTTCCTGACTCAAACTCTGCTGAAACTTCTCAGGGTTGCTTTTAGCATCAAGACTAAATTTTAAACAAAACTCGTTGAAAGACTTGGAGATGGACAAGTCAGTCTGTAGTAGAGTATCCTCGGGCCTCAGTTTCATATCTTCAATAGGATGAAATTTTCTAAGGCTGAAAGAACAATTTTTAGCACATCTTAGAAATCTGCCATAACCATGTGGATTTGTAACATATACATTTCTAATCTTAGTTCTGGCTATATGACTACAATAGAGCCTAAACATATTTCTGAATTGGTGTTGAACATGTCTGATTTAGACTAAAGTAATGTTTATTGGCAATCTTTCTTCATGATAGAAAGAGAAATATTGCTGTGAACTGTGAGTCAGTGACTAAACAATGCTGAGAGTTTTGATAGGGATTTGACATGGCTCTGAAAGACTGGCAAAATTCAGGTAGATGATGCAGGGGTGTAGTCTTGCAGTAGGGGTGGAAGAGGAAGAGAAGCATGGGAAGGTAGCAAATTCTGATTTCCTGAAATCGAATTCCCACTGAATTAAATAGGACCAGAAATTCATCCTTCGTAATAATGTGTATGCTTATTGAGGGAAAAAAAAGGTGTACTAATTTTACAATTCTTACAGAAGTTGGGCAAGTCAAAAGTCAGAATCCTGTGCAACCTTAGTTCTGGTTTTTTACGCAAACACCTTCTGATGCAGCCTCTGCTAACACTGCTACACAATATTATTTCCATGGTATCCCTATCTGGCTCAAACTGAAGGGATTTGCAGGTACAGATTATAGTAATAACTACAAGGTTTAAAAAATATTTGTAGTAGAAACAGGTAGTCAGCTTAGAATCTAATTATAAGAACTTTTGGATAATATATGACTCTCCAAGTCACAAAAATGATTTTTAGTTGTCTTCACAAAACACCTCTGAAACCAAATCTGCATTCCAACAAGTATGGCTTGATTTCAAGCCTCAAGACATTTTTTCCTCCCCTCTTGTGTCCCTTTTCTTCAACCCCTGATTTCACAGACAAACAACCTTTTAAGGGAACCTTAAGTAGAAGATGAAAGTAGGCAAAGAGAAGCCTGTGGAACACAGAGAAGAGCTTGGTCTATGCAGAAAGGAAATGAAGCATTTCTTAAGCTGGTCTGGTTCTCTAAGCCCTTTCCTATTGCCAGCCCTGGGACATCATCTGTGGCAGCCTCCAAAGCCCTCGCCTTGTGCTGCTCAACAGTCAAAGCGTGTTCTGCTGGACCACTTGGGCCGACAATAGCTTTTTGCTTTGTAGGCAAACAAGCTGTGGTTTCCTTCTTTCAAGCTTTTCCTTCTTCCACTTGAAATAAATAACATTTTAATTTTGAATTCAAATAAACCTTAACATAGAAAAAAATGTGCTTAGAGATGATGAGAGATGCCCACCACTCTATTAACTTCTTTGCACTTTCCCTGAAGAAGTTGCTTCTGTCAATTTATTTTCATTTCAGCTGAGAAAAATGGGAAGGAAAAAGCAGGTTTACACAGATGGTTGTCAGCCAAGTGATGACTGCAGCTGAGAATGACTGTACAAAAATATACAGCTTGCTAAACTGTGTATTGTTTGGCTTCCATGTGTATCAAATGTCAAAAGAAATAAAATTTGGAAAATATATTTAGAACTCTTTTTTTTAAAACTTGTTAAATTATTGTTGTAAAATAGAAGGGTGGTCATTGGTAAAGGAACAGAACTGCAGAAAACAGAAAATGGAATAATTCCTGCCTCCAAAACATCTAAAAACAGAACACAGATTAGCCTCTTAAATGCAAAGCTAAACCCCTAAATAAATGGTCTGTTTTGAGAGTTATTTGGGTCTTTTACAAGTGATGAGCACCCCCAGTCCTATTGAGGTCACCCAGAGAGGGGTATTTGAAAGTCAGACCAAGTTAAAGGTCTGGCTGAAGATTTTTGAACCCTACTTTTAGAATTCTGTTTTTAAAGGATCCGTTGGATCACACAACTGACCACAACATTGTACTTTAATAGACCAAACAGACTTAGTGAGGAGAAAAATTTAGAATAAGCTAAAAGAGTCTTTCTAGAGATTGTTAGAGTGCTGCCAACTTCAGGGTGGGGGCAGGCTTTGTCAACACTGGAAAGCTGCAGGATTTTAAATACAATTGATCTTATTTTAACTTAGATCTATCTTGAACCAAGGCTAAGCCTAATGTAGACACACTCAAATCGATTGTAGTGTTGCCTATGTCATTAGCTAATTTAAATGTACATGCATTAGCAGATTGCATCAGTTCAACTAGATTGATCTTTAAATTGCCTTGTCTAAAGTTGTGCCATTTCTAGGGAGCCAAGGTTCTCTTTTGGAAGAGAGGGCTGCCAAAGCCACTTACATTTCTCCTACCTGTCAGCTCTGCACAGTACTACCCAAATCAGTCAGTAAATATCTAAGTTATCAGTGTAAACACTGATCAACTAGTGCTAATCGACATGCCAACTAATACTCATAAAACTGCTGGAGTGTTCCCAGGAGAAAAGCCACTGAGTTATACACATCACTACTACAATTCTACTGAGATTAGTTAAACTGTACCAGCCATAACTTTGGACCATAGGAGACATAAATATTGTTAACATATGTTTTGTAGTCAGAACTTCGGTAACTAAGTCAGTGATGACTTTTGAATATTTGAAATTTTTTCTGTTCTTGAACTGCTGCTTCTGTGAGCTCCAAAGAAGACTGACAACCAAGCATAAACTAAATTTATATTGTATGTCCTTTCCCTACAATCTCTCAGAGCAATGTAATCTCACCTTCATTCTAGTGGGGTAAAAATCATGTACAGAAAATAAGTGTGAGATAATGAATTTCTCTTACTTTCCTTGATCATTAGTAAATGAGGTTATTTACTTCCTTGACTCTTGGAATTAATTGTGACACAACACCTTTATACAATCAGTTTGTTCTGAAAACCTGATAAGAGGAACCCATCTGCTTAGAGACATAAAGGAGAATTCATTATATGCCCAGTAATTACTTTCAATGCAACATAAAGAGATTGCATGCACAGCTTCTTGGAGTTAAACATGCTGTCAGAAAGAACACCTTGATGTGTAGGAATAAGAGGAGTTCAAAAATGTGATAGCTAATAACAACATTTAAGGATTTTAATAGGAAAAATTTATATTGTGCCTTGTTGTCCTTGTCCCTAACTGCAGAGAAACTAACATCTTTTGCAGCAGTTCAAAAAAGCTGTTCCTGAGTGCCTCCACTGTAGACAGCTCCTTTCTCTATCTACTTATATTGTGACAGAAAATGACTTGTGTAAAATGGACATTTTCCTATAAAAGAAGAAAGGACAAAATGTCAGGTTTGATGCCTAATCTTTGTGGCTTTCCCCAAAGCTGGCAAAGCCTCCAAGTGCTGCATCAGGATTTTGTGTGCGATCGAGCACCAAATGTTAAGGCCATGTGAAGAATACTATTGTCAGGCTCCCAAGCAAACCTTTTCTGTTTCCTTACTAGAACAAGACCAAAGCCTTGAAGGATGAAGTGAAATGAGTTGGGTTAAGTGGTGAGAAGCAGGTGACTGGAACTTAATCCGTGAGGAGATGGAAAAAGAGAAAATAACAATCCTTTGATCTTCCTGACATGCTATCCAGATGGCCCTCGCTAATTATATTCCCCCCTGTGATTTTAGTTACCAAACATGTACAAATATTTACAGTGGACAAAAGTACATCTCTGTTTAATTATCACTTTTTAATTTTGTTTTATCTATTGAATAGTACGGATCCTGCACTTTTCTGATCATATTTTCACTTTATGAGCTAAGTCCTCCAGTTTTCTTTTCCCACTTCCATTCCATTTCTTTATATCTTTCTTTCTAATGAAACATGGCATGCTAAGAGACCATTATTCTTGGAAATCAGGACGGGTTTTAAACTGCCTAAATATTAGTTTCAGCCAGGAATAAAGTTGCAAAGACAATTAGCATACTTGAGGTTAAAAATACAGTTAAGTGGTTTGTCAGACCAGGCTTTAAATACAATCTTATGCCAATAAATTTGAGATACTCTTCTTTGACTTGGCTCTCTGCGTCTAAGATTATCATGCTCAGTAAAAACAAAACTATTCTGGATAAAGTACTGCAAGGATTTGCTGGAGGATTCTGTAGCAGCTAGATTTTCTGAAAGATAATACCTTCTAAACATTATTAAATATCACTCTCCCAGAGGATTTACCTCTTAAGCACATGTTGAATATAACTATTCAGCCTTGACAGAACTCCCAGCCTAATGATATTTTTCCTTCTTTATTAGTCATACAATAAAAACTCTCACAGTTGATGCAATTAAATATCCAATGACACTTTAAAAACAATAATGTTAATGATAGAATCTTCACAAAACTGCAAGTATAATCCTGTCTCCACTGAGATCAATGGCAAAGCATCCACTGTCTTCCTTGAGGCCAGGATTTTGCTCATATCTAAGGTCATTACATTCTGCCTATATAAATTCCTCTTACATTTACAATTTTTATTGTCAAAGGGATGATCAAACCTGAACTAGGGTTGGTAGAAAGCCAACTCCTGAGTAAATTTGCCATGAGAAAATACATTACTTTTTCCCAGTGCTTCTCTAAGGACTGCATACTTTCTACCCAGCCTTTCTTGTTCATGACCAGGGCTAGGAGAAGCACACTGACAAGTTTACCTTGAAATGGAGAGGGAAAAAGCATACCCAGGACAATACATCTCTGACAGGGGCGAGATGGAGGAAGGAACAGCTATGAGAAGGTTTTACTGTTTTATAGTTTTAGCTTCCACTGGATTTACAGCTGTGTCCTAGCAGGTCCCCCAGGACAAGTGACCACCCTGGTCAAAGGGACCTCAGGTTCTATAGTGGAGTAAGAGATTGGAACAGAGAAGTGGATGCCCCATCATCAGAAGTGTTCAAGGTCAGGCTGGATGATGCTTTGAGCAACCTCATCCGGTGAATGTTGTCTCTGCCCACAGCAGGGGGGATGGAGTAGATTATCTTTAGAGGTCCCTTCCAGCCTGAATCCTTCTGTGCTCTCCTGTGCATCTATGATTTCTCAAAGGTTCCCAGGACCCAGCAGATCCCTTCTGTGCTGGTTCTGTGTGCTGCTCCCACCCCTGTCCCATCAGACCACTTCTGCCCTTGCTGCCTCCTTCACCTGCTCCACAATTCATCCCCAAATTTTCCTTCCCTGGAGGACAAATGCATGCAGAAGAGGTGTTCCCCTACATGCTTTGGGAGAGGAAATATGTTACAGGCAGCTTGAAAAGCACAGATCTAGCCCGTGCCAGAGCGGCTGCCTTACCCTGGTGTTTACAAGACTCCTGGATGCTTTCTGAAGTTCATCTGAATTTTTTGCTTAGCATTAAATGTGGTATAAATAGATTATTTATAGCTAGTAACACTGAACTCAGTAATATTTTCAACCCTTTAAAGAAATTCAGAAAGACGTGGTTGAAAAAAAAACTTTCTACATTAATTGCTGCATTTTAATGTTGTTTGTTTTAAAATAAGCCTGTGAGTTTGTACACTGTCTTTTGGTGTAATATGTTCTGCAATTAAATACAATTGAAGAAAACTTATTAATAGATGAATGAGCTTCTAATATTAGCTGATATCAACTGCCTAGTCTGTTAATCAGAAAGAATGATGGATAGTCATAGGGGGGTGTTGGAGATATTGGATATGCAAGCTGTACTGCCATCTACTATGATTGAATTTTATCTTACGTATTTCAGCATAAAAATTATCCTTGGTAGTTTCCCTATGTGAGATAAAATCCTTGAAGTATCACCTGTCTCTCTAGGAGGCCTTTTTTCCTTCTCTGTGAGAGGCAGTAAATAGGGTCCATCCAAACATTGTTTTACAATACTGAAGTCTGAACCACAATAGTTGACCAAACCTAATAGATTGGCAACTGTCTTGCTATTTGATCAAGGACGGCTAAAATAAAAATAGAAACCCAGGCAGTACCTAGCAGCTAGATTTGGCCATGTGGATGTTTGTTTGAAGGATGTCATAAGTATTAGATGTTTCGCTCTCATTAAACCTCTGGTGTAAACTTTCCTCTTCTGTGATGGGAGTCACTATGAACAAAAGAAGAGGAGAAGGACATCAAAGCTGGAACTCATTCTATTTATTACTTGTATGATATCTCCAACTCAGGGAAAATTTCTAGTTCTAAAAAATGTTAATGATGCAGTAGAAGGAAAAATCCTAGGAGGATATTTGCAGTTCACTGTCTAGGGAATTTAACCTCACAATTTAGCTAGAAAGAATCAATAACCTAAATCCACCTATGCCATTCTGAATATTTACCTCCTGAAGCTGGCTGACAGAGATAAAACAAAACCATGTGCAGGTTTTTTCTTGAAAAAGAAATAAATAAAGTTTCCAAAACCCAAAGGGCAAAATCCAGGCATATTTTAATAGTTTAGGAGCAGAGCCAGGTTCATACCAATATGACTGTGAGTTCCCTGTGTTCTGTTTCAAAGCCTTTCATGCCAACTTATGAACTAAAAAAAAAACAACTCAGCATAACTTTAAGAAATTAATTTGAGAATAGCATAACAGTTATGTTTGCAAGAATTTATTCATCTAATCATTCATGTCAAAAACGTGTATATCTCCTGTTTTGAAGAAATATGACTGCAGACTACAGTCTGTCTCCCAGAGGCAATAAAGGAAAGCCTGTCTTATATCTGTATTGGAGGGGTTTTTACCCTTTTCAACAAACAAATCAGATCCACTGGAAATACAGATCAGTGGATATGTGTTTTATTCTAAGCTCATATGTCCTTGACAGATAACCACAAGAAAGATGACATTTCAAACCCAAAGTGTCTGCAGATGAAGAACCTGCCTTATGAGGACTTCTTCAAATTCCCACCAACAGAGCATACATTTGGAGAATAAAGAGTCTTTCAGCTTGTAAGATGTCATGAGGTCTCCCTTCACAGTTCTGCCAGCCCCTTTGCGTGTTCAATTTTAATGTCTCAAGCAATTTTCCCCATTCAGGACCAGACCCATCAGATACTTTCAGATGAGATGATTGTTATCTTCAGCTGTGACAGCAGGCTACAATGTCATCACAGAATTAGATTTTATTTTGTCTCATGTCATTGCATAACCTGACACATCAACATGAGTTCATTCAACTTAGTTTATCCTTCACTGGCTTGGAATGGATATTAGCAGGAAGTCAATATGTATTTTCCTATTGTCATCTTTAAACTCTTCAGTTCTGTGGTGCTGATTCTGCCAGTCTGGAAATATACAGCCCCTTTTAAATTTTTGATCAGTTTCTAAAACCTTTTTTGATTCTTGATAAAGGAGTCTGGAATTTCAGGCTTCAGCCCTTAAAATTTCATCAGATATTGATATTGAAACTGTAATTAGTTTTTCATTCCATGGAAAATGTCTCATGAGCAGCTGTAATGCTGCTATCACCCTGTATCAGGAGCAATCCGAGAAAATCACTCTGGCATTTTATTTTGTATTAATGCAGTTATCAAAGAAGACAACTTTACAACAGTCCTTACAATTCTCTGTAATCCTTCAAAAACAATTTCCAAATGTATCCACCAGACAAAATATGAAATGAAACTCTTTGAGCCTGATACTGCCCTGACTGTACATATGCACTTCTCCCTTAGACTCAAGAGTTAGGTCGACTTGCCTTGGATTTTCTTTCATATTTCCCCCCCCCCCAAAAAAAGAGAATATTGATGACAGAACTACCATCATCAGGGCGTGAACTTTAATTTTCAAAGGGACCAATACTTTTTTTCCCTCTATATAAACACATGAAGAGTTTTTTCAGGCTTTTTCAGGGTACTGACCACATGTTCCGTGGTCAGTAGTGCTATAGGAATCATTTTGCTATATTCAATTAATAAACTTCCCTGCTGATTTTATAAAGTTAAATAAGGGTAATTTTAAATACCAAGCAATTTCAAGCTAACTCTGTGAGATATCCAGAGTTTAGAGAACTGATTCATACACCATCAGCAGTTTTGGTGGCAGTTTTGCTTTTTGGGGGGATAAAGGGAAGTACAGAAAGGTCAAAGACTAAATCACGGGGTTGCAGAGGGAGGTCAGTGGGGTCAGAAGGATTTGCTGCTTTCACAAAGGACACTGCAATCAGTAATCTGCTGTCATGCTGCATGTACTGCTCTTTAAGCACATTTGACATTTGACACTGATGCATGGAAAGCAATCTGAGTAGGGAGCTAAAAAGGCAGTTACTTCAAACATATGAATAGTGCACTGGAGTGATGATGTGAAAATAAATTTAAGACCAAAATAAACGCCAAATCAAAAAAGAAGAAAACACTAATTACCACTATAGATAGCGAGCCACTTATACAAATGATGCTAGAGAAAACTCACTTCAATTATAAAATTAGTATCATTAGTCTCACCACAATTTGAATGAAAAGCTGGAAAATCAAGGAGCTGCAGACATTGTCTGACTAGCATCAGACACTGCCTACCTGAATGAGCATCCACACATTTCATTTGATTCATTTATCTAAAGACTCTGTCTCCTGCAAGCCACATCAACCCTAACAAAATTAGATATATGGTTAGCAATGATCTTTGAATAAGTAAATCAGAAAGGATATGAGAGCTCAGATTTTGAACTAATCTGTAGAACTGAAAAGTACCTTGGGTTTATGTGGTTGATTTTCAAATGGACAACATTAGATCTGTCACAGGGGCTCAGGCTTCCCCCAGCCCAGCACTAACTGCAGCCCTGCCATTAGGGTTTTGATTGAACGTCAGTGGTGGGGGGAAGGAGTCAATGCCCACAGGAGTGGCACATTGAGTACCCTAGCCTGGCTCATTCCTCGAGTCCTGTCCAGATGGGCTTGTATCCTAATGCAGCTGCTTACTTCTTACATCACAGACATAAATACTCACCTGAGCTGAATTCATCTACCCAGATGAAGCCCACTATTTAAACAACAATCTATCTGGACATAAATGAGTTTATTGTACATCCTTCTCTTTTTTGTACCTCTGTGAAGTTTGAAATATTTCCACAGACATTTGCTCAGACTCCCCTGTTGACACATTGCTCTACCCTGTGTCACACCAATATCCTCCCATGTTGATATGACTGTTGTCAGAAGTGTGACATGGCATATACAGCTGAGAGATGACAGTTTATCTGAAGAGATGTACATTTACATCCTTTGAGAGGGGAGTCTGAGGGCATTTCCCTTTCATTTATAAAAATGGAAAAAAAAAATCCTTTAAAATGTACACAGCATTCTGTGCTTATATATGAAAATATTACATGGGTTTTTTCAACAGAGTATTTGTGGGGTTTTTTGTTTCCTTATGAGAACAGTGAACGTGCATGAAACCAGCCCAGAGCACAGGCTCACACTGCTCAAGATGCCCAAAGGTGAGTGCCTGGGAAAAGCCCTGGAGAGCTGCCCCTGGGCATGTTTCCCACAAGGAGTGTGAAGGATGAAGGCCTGACTCCACAGGAGTCACTGGTTTTATTTGGGCTAAGGTTTTCTCCCTGATTTCTGCAAGCAAAGTTACCTAAGGTTTTTTTAAATCCTTTTTCTCTTTTTTGATTGTAGTAAATTTCTGAACTTTCCAAGTCCCCAGAGGTATTTACTACTGTAGACTAGGCTGCAAGCTTTAAAGTCAGCCAAACCAGATCTCTATTTTATGTTGGCAGAATCATAGATGCCTTGTTTTTCAAGTCACTTTCATGGCTTAATGCTCCCAGTCAAAGGTGACACATATCACTCTTTTGGTCACACAAACAGATTTTTAAAAAGCTCAAAATTGCAGCAAAGATTTGGGAGGGGGAGAGTCACTCTCTCTACCTTGTTGTCTCAGCAAAAGGATATTTGTATTGATTCTGTCCTTAAGAGTAATTGAATTAAAATAATTTTACTCATCCCTATTCCCTCTCTTGTGAGCCCTATCAGATGTGACATTTGACACTGAGAAATGCACTTTGCCTGTTACTCAGCAGTGCTCAAAATGCCTAACAATGCCAATCTGCAGCTGGGTGAAATCTGAAGCTGAATGTTTCAAGGGAGCATTATTACTAATGGGCTTTTTTATTAGAAATCAAATAAGAATTGTAGGAATTCAAAGCGCAAGGAAGAGAGGCACTGAAGTTTGTGAATAACGTTAAAGAATAATATTACAGTTTTATGAGATACTTTTGTCAGGTTACAGCTCATCACAGAATGGGCACTGAGAATTTTCAAAAACATCCAAGCATGCAATGTAGACTTCAGAAATGCAATGTAGACTTCCAAACTGAAATATGGCTTTAGCAGTCTAATTTAAAGTATCTGGTTAAAATTAACCTACCCCCACGATGCAGCCTTGCTGTTAAGTGACAGAAGAAAATGTAAAAGGCTGGGAACAGAATCCAGTGAGGCTGCAGCATCCCTTGAAAATGTTTGTCTTTCAATACCTATATTAGCCATCTGCTAAGGGATCCCATCTCGGGGTATAGCCTCACCCTCTCAGACACTGCACGAACACCCACGAGGAGCCAGCTCTCCTGAAGGGAGGCTGAGGCTGAGGCTGAGGCTGAGGCCAGCGTCTGAATGTGCACCGTTCACTTTTCAGTGCCTAAAGAGTTTCAGATACATTATGTGCCTGTAGTCCCAAATCACTAAATACATTTTAAAATTTCATAACAAAAGGCAGAGATGCTTCACTGCAGTGCAAAAAAAGGAGCTGAAAGGCTGTTACAGCTTCACACCACTGCCACTCATGGAGCTGTTAAGAAGTAAATTATACAGAAACCACTCTAAACCTCCCTAGTACAGATGAGTAAAATAATACTCTCTTCAGTATAGCCGCTTGCATATTTCAGTAATACCAAGAAAAACAAGTTCTTTCCTGTCATTTGTGAAAATTTATAGTGAACCCAGGCAGAAATTCACATTAAACAGCAGGAGTATGTTTACCAGTACATTGTCACTGTTTCTTGGACAATATATGCAAAAAATATTTCCCAAGAATTTACAAGCTTTATGTCAACCTGCTGCCTATTTTTCTTCAAAAACAGGATGGAAAGCTCTACTCTATTATTACAACTTCTCCCTCATAGGGGCAGGTATAATTATTGGAACCAAACTCATATTTTCACAGCCACTGTGTAAATGCACATCTTCTTGTCATTGTGAATTCGTATGACATGTATCAAGTTGTATTTATATTCTTCTTCCTGAAATTTAACATACCTACAAAAAACACCCTACTGCGAGGAGATGAGGAACTTGTGAAAGTAAAGGAATCAGACCAATCCTGGCTGTTTAGAGACCCATGAACCATGCTGGTACCTGGAGAAAATCCAGTAAGGGAAGGAATAATGTGATCTTCTGCAATGTACTCTTATTCTCAAGAGAGGGAACACTCACCCCATTTCTTAATTGGCAATCTCCAACACGTAATCTAGGTTTCTTTAGGTCTGTGATTGCCTCAATACTCTTATCAACCCTAAAGCCTTTAAAATCAGTATGTACTTTGTTTACCTAATCTTTGACTGGGGGTATTAGGTACTATTTTGATACAGCTACAAAGGTGCACACAGCCAATCTCATTCAGGTGATCAGTCCCTTCATCCCTTTCACATACTCTGTTTAAAATATATAACTTTGGAAAGAAATTAGAAACTGTACCGTGCTTAGACATTTTCAGATGCAAAAATAGCAGTATGATGTCTAATAATGGGAACATTATGTGATCACTAGGTGTAACCAAACATTTCACAATTAAGAAAATGTCATATCGATCACAAGGCTTTCTCTTATCATTTTGCATGGGTAAGTGAATCTAACAATTCACTGTTAAAATAAAAAAAAAAAGAGGAAAATAACTATTGATTAAATAGTGGAAAATGTAAAAGGCAAAATAGATTTGTCACTTCTAACATTTGCATGGATATGTTCCCATATAAACACCAACTCTGCTACTAAGTTTATTATCCATAAAAATCAGTTTCTTGGCTTGCAAAGGTGAAAGCTAAAGCATTCCTGAATCTATTTATCCTCCGGATTTTTCAGATGTTCGAATTTGTTTGTTTGCTTCCTCAGGTGGTGCCACATTCACCTTCAGTAACTTGGGTACTCGGGAAAATCTAACACAGGCTACAATAATAAATGTTGAAGAGTGATGCCATGCATCTGTTGGGTGGCTTGGAATGGCTCTGGGCAGCTGATGCCGTGGCTGTAGGATAGCTCTGGCTGTACAGATGTACAGGCCACAGGAACGGCTGCAGCAGATAAGCCACGGTGTCATCCAGGCTGGGGACCTGTCTCTGGCAGCAGCAGCAGTGAGCAGCTAGGAAAAGTCTGCTACACGCACGAGAGCCAGAGAGGATGTAGCCCCTCAGCTTGCAGCAGCCAGTGTTTAAGGGACTGTGTTGTGCAGGCCATGTTTAACAATTGCTGTAACCTGAGAGTGGTTTTGACCTCCACAGATCCCATGGAAGAGTTACATGGCATCATTTCATCTGGTCACTAAAAAAAGTGTTTTCTTTAGTGGTCTCAAGAGACATCATAGTTCTTCTTCTTCTTTGAAAAAGTGCAAATTTTTTGCTGCTCATTAACCCTCTTCCTGCCCTGTCATATTCCCTTTGCATTTGCCTTTTCCCAGGCCCTCCTTCTAGGACTCCCTCAATTCAGGTACGGACAGGGCCTGTTTTTGGTTTGCTCAACAAATAAAATTTATTTTACACATGCAGACATTAAATTTTATGTCATTTCACTGATCAGTAGAGTATATGTGCACTTCACTGAATGCTATTCTCTTTCTGTTACCCTCTGAATCATCATCACATTTGATGTATCTTGAGACTGTGATGACAGTTTTTTATTAACAGCAAACTTCATCATCTCACTGTTCATCTCCTCTATGGAAAACAGGGAAATATGTGGAGAGAATACTCCTTCCATTTACAGGACTGGCTGTTTGATTTCAAGCCAATCTCCTAATATAACTACTCTCCCACACAGAAATTTTTGGCAGTATAACCAGCACAGAAATCAAATGTGAAGATCTGTCACCATTATGTTTCTTGTAGCTATACTAGACAGCTAGGAGGCTTTTTGCTTCTTCAAGGAACGACTCCATAAAGTCAAGGCCCTTTGGTTAACTTCTTGCAAGAGACCTTCTATTTCCAGCCTTATTGAGTGGGAACAGAAGATGGTCATCAGTAGCTAGAATATTTGATATCACAATTATATTACCTGAAGTCAGCTCTCAAGTCTAAGCCAGTCATTTAGATGACCTCTATCATCAGGAGGAGAATGGTTTCTTCAGAAGACAATTCATTTCACCCTCGGACAGACATCATGAATGATCCCACGGAACAACATATCAACCTTCACTGAAATAAAGGGATCCAGATAATTTGACTAGAAGACTAAGCTGTAGATGGGTAGTGCAATGATTCTCACCATATATGCTTGCAGTGGAAGAAATATCACTGGAGATAGATATAAAAGCATCACCTTAAAGCATAATTTGGGGTAAAAGGAAACTGTGCTAGGAGCAGCAGCTCTAATACAGGTAAGTGCTGCTCTGTGACCTCACACATCTTCCTCCAGTGCCCTCCTCACTGTTCTCCCCCATCACTCTCTCTGTCTCTTTTTCCCTGACTGAAATGCAGCCCACACACATCCTGTGCCACAATCCACACATATCAACTGGTGGGTCAGTATGAGCATGTTGTCAGGTGACTGGCACAGAGGACAGAAAGCACTGTTCTTGATCCTAAATTGATGTGTTTCCTTGTTGGAATTTGTTCCTTTTTCTCTACTCCATTGCATAGTTTTGTATATATATAAAAATAGTAGGAACCCCTTGTTCCCATTTAGAGGCAACTGAGGTTATCTAATGGCTTTCAGAGTTACAGACACGGTTGCATAAGCCTTACTTCACTGGGAAGTCAAGCAAAAAAAAGGTATGTCTCAAGTGTGATAAACAATATATTTCCAACATTATCTGTCGTGTATTCTCCTTCCATCCTTTTCCTATAGTGCCCTCTTTTCAGAAAGCCATGAGGGGTCATTGGCTAACAAGCCTGTAGAGAGTCTATGAAATATATCCCTCAACTGAGAAATAGGGTCAAGTTTGATCTTGAGTTTTTCTGATAGAGACTGAATTATTAAAAGGCTATTGTCTGCTTTAGAGTGACATTCTGTCTGAACATATTGTACTTTGCACAGTTCATAAAGAAAATCAAATGTAATGTAACTTAAATAAAAATAGCCCCATCTTTGAAGCTGCTAACCTTGTTCATTTGATAATATTTTATCCATACTCCATTTTACTGCTTTCACTATGTAATTAGTCAGTCAATTCCCCAGGCTTTATTTGTGGGCATTTCATGCTGCAGCAGGGAGGAGAAAAGATTTAATATATACTTAAAAAAAAAAAAAAGCCAATGACAGATGCAGTTGCAGTTAATGTAAATTACATTTTATAAAAACAATTAGTTTTCAAATAGAAGAGGTCTTAAAGTGATTTCCTCTTCTTTCCAACTTCTTAAAATCTCTTCAAAACACAATTAGCCAGAATTATTCTCATAACTGCAAACTATAATATCTTAATAAAACCTTCTAATTCATACAGGTCTAATGAAATCACATGTGTTACTTGGAAGATAAGTTGATTTCTCTCTCTTGGGAAATTTTTTATATACAAGGAGTTTTTTGTTTGTTTTCTTAGAGTGTCTGACACAATATTTTCACATACATTTAAATAGATTTCTCTGAAGGAGAAGTGAACAGGAGGAAAACATTAATCTGTAGAATTTTCCTCCCATGATGCAGTAGATGCTTTTTGTCCTTTTTAAAATATTTTAGCATATACTTTATTTTTCACTTTGCAGTTGAAAGTTTATGCAATTTGGATTTCCTCATCAGAAAAGATATTATTGCTGCATTCTCTGTGTATGTGTGCATACTCTGTGACTGATTGGGGGGTTTTGTTACATATTAAAAATCAGGCCCAAATTATTTCTTGTTCCGAAATTAAGATATATGCATGAGCAATGAAATTCAGAGATTGGGAGAATGTTTTCCTGAGTCTCAGAATGTCAGGTTTGCACCGTTTCTAGTGTGGTTTTCTAAAATTCCCCATGCATACTGGGATTTCATTTCTCCATCATACGTGTGTTGTGCTGGCATAGTGGTGTTCTGTCTGTCTTACACACAAGGGAAAACCCCCTGCCCGGCTGACCTACCCTGCTGCTTCAATACCAATGTGCCATCCCAGGGCTTCCTCACAGTTTCAGTGCTGGCAAAGAGCTTTTGTCCCTCCCTACATTGTCACCTGCTCCTGCACTCAGCATCCGCAAACTGCAGGCAGCATGACTGATGTCTTCTGCAGAGTAAGGATCTCTTTGCCCAGGGAGACGAAATGAAGGTTCAGAGATTCTTCGGGATATACTGTTGTCACAAGGACATTTTTGAAAGCCCTCACTACTGGACTAGCTGCTTGACATCAAAACTACAAATCCAGCTTACAATGCCAGTGCAGAAAAAAAGTTTCAGATGTCCTCTCCAGGAATCTCCAGGATCACAAGGAATTATTAGATCTTATGTCAATATGACCACCCTCACATGTGAGTCACTGGAACAGGTTGCCCAGAGCAGTGGTGGATGCCCCATCCCTGGAAGTGTTCAAGGCCAGGTTAGATGAAGCAACCTGGTCTATTGGCAGGTTCCATGCCTATGGCAGGGTTTTTGGAACCTGATGATCATTAAATCTCTTTCAACCCAAACCATTCTATGATTCTACTATTCCATGACTATTAGAAGGGATTGACCAGAATTTAGTCCCACAGCAGTAAGGAGAGGCAGACATAGCTTCAGCCTCCAGAACTGGTGGCAGTTCAGGACCTCTACAAACAGAAAGGAAGAAATAAAACCTCAAAGCAGTACAAAAGTCAAGGCAGACACAAGAGAAGTGGAAAGACCAGACACTGAAATGGACATCCAGTCTCTGGAAACTTGGACTTCCAGTTCTGTAGATACCAGCACCAGCAGTTTGCAGAGGTGAACTGCTCACCTGAACTCTGTTCATTAAAGTCACAGTGTTTATTTTAAAAAGAAAAAGCTACTGTCTGTTGTGGCATTCCCTCAGCTTTATTTATTTTTGAGTGCATACGAGGTATCATTGCATCTGAGGAGCTGCCATTTCTGAGTTTCATGCACTCTCCCATCTGGCAAAAGTATTGACCACAGTGGGTGACTCTGTCCCCGCTCAGGTTCCATGTGTGTATTTGAACATTCTCAGCCCTCCACCAGAAACTGCAGCTCCCAGCCCACCCTGCAGTCCTTCCCTTTGAACTCAGCCCTGTGACTACCTCAGCCTTTGCACACACAGTCACGTTAGAAAACCTTATCATGAAAACACGCTGGGGGAAGAATGCTAAATTTGATGAAGGCCAGATACAGCTTGGCTACTATCTGCCTTGTAGTTTTGCCTTTTTTGGACACCACAGCTTTCATGGCATTTTATTAATTGCCTTTAAACACATTCCACCTTCGCATACATGGCATATTTTACAGTTGCCTTTTCAAGTACTAAGCACAGGATTTCCATACAATTTTAATTTGCCTTTATGGACACAGAAGCTGGCTGAATGCCATTAGGAAATAAATAAGTTGCATCACATCAGTAAGTCAGAAATATGAGATATTGTCAGCCTTTCAAGTTGAGAACTTTGTGCATGTCTGCAGGGATGAAAGAAAATAGAAACAGAGCTCAAAGTGCCCCATGGGGGTGTTAGCATTCCAGCACAGAGCTGCCATGCCACCCACGCTCCGCATGCACCCCGAAAAAGAAAGGGAGGGCAGTGGGGAGCCCGAGCCCAGTGTGTCCTGTAGGACTCACAGAATATTCTCACACCATTCAAACCAATAACCCTCGGCAAGGCACTGCAGCAGTGCATTGAGGGATGTGGTGTCGAGGAACACACCAGGCAACATAAAAAAATCATTTATCATCTTCATGGGTTCTCAGTGCTCCTAAGAATGGCAGCTTGAAATTACAGCGGAGAGAGCAGGGCACAGAGAAGAGGGATGAAGGACTGGAAAAAACCACACAACTTTGGGTTGCTCTATCTTCAGTGTTGCAGGCACAGCTCTTCCAGTGGAAATTAAAAATTATTTCTGAGAGCCCCTTTTCTTGCTCCAGCCAGGTTGCTCTCCCACTATTATAACACTCAAGCTTTCTAAAGGATAATTAGACCTACATTTTTAGAAATCATAGAGTTGAAAGCTTTAAGGCAAAAAACTACATGTATTTTTAACAAAATACTCTAAAGCACAAGAGTTTGAAATTATAATTTCAAATTATTTCACTGTTGTCCTAATTTTCCTTTAGCCTTAATGTTGTTTCTAACATCTTCCTATTCATGATACCACTGAGCTAGAAGTTTAGTTAAAAAAATAGCTTCACCCAGTGGAAATATATCTTCTAAAAATTTCCCTAGACAAGCTTGACCTAGTGAAAAACTTCAGGACTTCAGAGCTTCAGAAATTCAGAAAATGACTTCAAGGATTTTTAAGATTTGATATTTTTAGTAAGAAACAATACCACTTGAAACATTGCCTCTGGCTTTAAAATTCATCAGGAAAAGTTATATTAAGACTAAAAAGTATAATATACTCCATGAGGAGACACATTGTATGTTTAAATGATTGTATGAAATATTTAATTAATTTATTTTTTAGATTTTATGTTTAAAATGCATGAAAAGCTACACAAAACATAAAACACACACTGCACATAATGTCACAGTAAATATTCAAAAATTATCTCTGTTCACCCCATTAGAAGGCATCTCTTATTTAGCAGCCATTCCAGAGCAAGTCTCCTGTAAATGTACAGCAGTGAAAAGGAACCTTCTCCAGTCCTTCCCTAAGCTCACTCCCACCTTTCTCATCCTCTCTAGCCTGGCTCTCAAAGGTCTACAGCCCAGAAGCCCCTATGGAGTCTCCTCGGCACACACTTAACAAACCCCTTATGTATCATTGGCTGCTGTCAGGACCCTAAAAGACCCATTTGTCAGTCCTCTGGGAGAGCCTCTCCATTTCCCGGCAGATGGTGTGCCGTGTACACTGTGCGGCTATGATCTGAGGCTGACTCTGCTCAGCAATCCCCACCTTGTCAGAGAGCTTCACCACCTGCTCTTTGATGTCCCCCAGTGTTTCTGCAGCTGCTCTGACTTTAGTTAAAGTGTTCATTCCTTTCTATCCAATTGCTCAAAGTTTTCACCCATCATGAGACATTTTTTTTCTGCAATCCTGCAAACTTCTTTAGCTACTTTGAGGTTCATTACAGTCACTCTGGAACAAAACCAGTATTTTTCATAGTCAGTTAAAGTTTGCAAGTTCCTATAGTGTTGAACATGATGTAAGTTGAAAAATCTACTAGAGTGGTGAACTGGACATAGGAACAAGTTTGTTTATAAATTGAGCTGCCTTTTCTGAGAAGAGCCAGAGGATGGGCTGGGATGGGCTGCGCTGCATGGCCAAGGGCAAGGGAGAATGCATCGGTCTCCAACAGCCTTCCCAGGACAGCAAAAGGTTGGAAATACACATTTATCTCAATGGCCCAAATAACCCATCTATTAATATTAAAATAGCTGCTGAGTGATGACTTTCAGAAGACAGTGTCCACGTGCTCCTGCCTGGCATGGAAAAGCTGGAGTGCTGACTTGGCAGGTCTATGGGACCTTCCACAGCTGCCTAAGAAAGTGCCCATTGTCACCAGCCATGATCAGCCACCCAGCAACTGCAGTCCAGTCCTGTCAGCAACCAAGCTGAAGTCTGGAAAGCCTGGAAACGGTACTGCCCTGTCTGAAACTGAGCCAGAAAAGTGGCTTCATATTCCTTTTTGTTCTTTTCCTTTCCACTACTGTTCTCCCAGTAGGTCTGCTGCTAGAGACTGGTGGCACTGCTGTATCAAAAACTGCCTGGTAATGGGGCTGGAATTATTTGCTTTCAAATACGTGAACCGCAAATGGTGGAAACTGAATCCTGAGAACAGCTCAGATCCTGACACCATCAATGCTTCAATCTGACCTCGGCACACGCTCTGCAACGTACTGAGTGCAGTGACTAAAAACCAAACACAAAGCTGAGGCTGTTCCTGCCATTTGGAAGCACCGACAAAGTCACCGCAGAGCAGACGTCATCTGTACTCTACCAGTGTCAGCAGCTTCAGGAGAAAGGGGGCATATGGTCCTCAGCATTTTATTGAAGAGAACATCTTGTTTTCCATCCACTAACACTCAAAGTTGTGGCAGCAGAAGAAATACGGGGAACAGCCATGGGCCAGGTATAGTCATAAAAAGAATAATCTCCTTCCTATCATCACTAAAAAGAGATCATTAAGACACTTTTAATTTTCTTGGCAAAAGCAAAAGGTTGAGTCCTCTGACATTATATATCATTGGCACTGACCGATTTACAACACCTTAAGAGAAAGTATTTGGCCGGGTCAATAAAATGTACGGCTGTCAAAAATGTAAATTGGGAATTCATGGAGCCAGCACTGCTGTCAGGGAAGATAGAGAGTGCAGGAAGTACTTGGCTGGCCAGCATTTGATTTCCACACACAGTGATCTCTGCCATCAATGTGCCCTAACAATAAATAATGGTGTTTGTCGATACACATGAGTAGAACCTAAAAGAAGTATGAAGTCTGAAGTCATTAAGTGTTATTGTGTTACAGAGCACAGCAGAGTGCATACGCTTCTGTATTTATATTTCTGTCTACAGTCAATAAATCAGAATCTGTCATACCTGCATTATCCAAGCCATCTGCTTTACCACATTAAAAAAAATGAGTAGGTGGGAAAAAACTTATGATAGCTTCTTTTTTTTTCCTGTTCCTGTTGCTAGAGAAACCAATTCTTTAAAGTATTTTCTGATGTCTGAAAAGGAAGCTGTCATGTTCCCCTTCCCCCACAAAAAGCCTGAAACGGTCTGTGTTTTATGATAGTCCAATAGCTGGTGGAAGAAGGGGAGAAGAAATCAAAAGCACTGATTTTTCCGCCTCTTCAGCTGACTTGTTGACTGACCTTGGGCAAACTGTTAGGGGCTCCTGCGAGTATAAGCTATATTAGGGAATCATAACAAGTGGAGAGCAAAACACTGGAAGCAGTGATGCCCTTCAGAAGTTGACTGAACTTGTAAAGCAGGGCATTTGTATGTTTTTAAAGTGCCCATGTTGTCTTCAGCTGCAGAGCTGGGTATTGCTATTTTTAGTGGGGTTGGTTCATCTCCATTAAAATATTTTGATCCAAACAAATAAAATTAATGAGTGTTGAAGAAAACAAACAAATAAAAAAAATCCAAAAGAAAAAAAAAGAGAAGCAAACTACACCAAAAAACCCAAACAACCACCAGAAAAAAAAAACCTCAGAACAAACCCACACTTTCTTTCCTTCCTCCCCAGCCTGTGAAAGTGACAAATAAGATCGTTTATTCCCTTTGTCTGTTTTTACACAGACAAATAGGGCTAATAGGTGTACTGATGTTGCAGTGTTAGGAGAAGAGTTAGTTATTGTTGGCAAGTCCTTGGAGCCTCATCCATAAATTTGTATAATTGCAAAATAATATAATTGATAGTGTTCTCTTCTGAGTTTTTTGTCTAACTCTTCCATTAATTTGTAATGATTTTATATAAGATGGCAGGATGCACTGCTCGAATGACCATGTAGAAGTGGTCACACAAACGCAATTAGTATTTCCAATTACTGACTACTGTAGCTTTTAAAATTTGCTATTCTTAAGTTTCTGCCACTATTTATCCCTCCTCCCATAACTTCAAAGACCATTTTTAAAATGATTAATCAAGTATTATCTTATCTTGCCATTAATCTGAGATATGGTTCCCAAAGGAAAGGATATCAATTCTGTGAAACTCTATTTTTACTATCTTCTTTTACTCCTTTCAAGTTCAAAATAAAAGAAAAAAAAACCAAACCAACCAAAAAACCAAACAGAAGAGACATTAGCCAAAAAGACTGGTTTCAGCCTGTCCTTGTACAACAATTTACTCACTTATTTCAGGACCATGTGGAGGAAAGTTTCATATTTAAATTTGTTCTGTTTTGGGAGACAAGATTAGAAACTGCATCACATTAACTTCGCAACCTAAACAGGTGTCATACAGAGAACTGATTTTATATACTGATAACATAACTTTTATCACTGCAGTATATAACTGATAACATAACCTTTTTATGTCCATGTGATACTCAGTAGCTTTTCACCAAGCAAGATTTCAGGATTTTTAAAATTCTAAGAAGAATTCTTCACAAGCTTAATGACTAGTGATTTTCTTCTGGAAGCTGGGTAGGATGGCATTTTTGTTCCCAGTCCAGATAGATCTTGGCCATATAATATTTTGGCAGAATTTCTAGCTGGAAAAAAAGTGAAAGACAATTCATTTGATAATCCTGTTATAGTCTTACTGTAGCCTGCTATAAAGCATATGCAAATGAAAGAAAACCCTAACAGAACCCAGTGACCAAAGAAAAGAACATACCACTGCTAATATAGCAGCACACAGGGCTTTACTGCATTTTATTTCAGTTCATATTTCCTTTTCAATTTTTTTTTTGTCTTAAGAAAGATTTTAGGGACTTTTCCTGTGCTAGATGTGACATTTAGGGATCTGTGAGCATGAAAATGTGAAAGCTGAGGACTGATTTCTACTAACCTGAATGGCTGCAGGGCCAGTTTATAGGACTGTTACACAGCAGATGGTTTTTTTCTTTATGTCCCATAAATGGGTGAAGGCGCAGCAAACAGGTCAAGGAACTTTATTCCCTGTGCCTTTATTTATTTGCAGTAAATTAAATGAAAAATTTAAGCACATTCAGAGTTCTCGTGTGTGTTCATACCTGTACATGGATATGTGGATATGTGTACATACCTGCAGTTTCTAACTGATGCCCAGAGCCAAAGTGAGAGAGATGGAAGCACTTCTGAAGAGTGTATTGCAGGCTTTTTCTTACACTTTAAGAATGAACCTACACTAATTATACACCTTCTAAGTCATCTGCTATCTGAAAAATACCAAGTTTAAATACATACATTTTTGAATTCTTAAAATATTTAACATATATTATCCAATATTTTAAAGTTTGGTAACATATCCTAAGAACCAAGGCTGACTTCCATAACAGAAAATATTATTGCCTTTGGAACTGAGGAGAAAAAATATCCTTAGTTCTCCCTGAACATGCTTTGCACCACAGTTTAAGGTCCTAAGGCCAAGTCTTCTTTCAGTTACCCTGACACAACCTTATTGGAGTCTGTGAATATGAAACAGCCTAAAGGGCTGCAGAATTTGCCCCTTAATGTCTACATGAACCTCATTTATTAAGATTCCTCACTTTCACCAATATTGTCAACATAATAAGTGAAGTCTGTTAAAAATTATTGCATATTCTCATTACATAAAATGAAGCTTTCTCTTACCCTTTTGCCCTGTTATATATTGGGAAAAATATGTTCAATATTGCTTGAAATTGGTGTTAATCAGAATGAAATTCAGCCTTTGTGGTGTGGATTCAATTTTGGCCAAACCTCCTAATAAGAGAAGCACTATACATATTGCTACACATATTTAACCCAGCTAATACACCTAAAAAGCAGCACTGTCTGTTCATTTGCAAATCCACTGTTGCTTTCTGAAACACTCCAGCTTGTGACTTTGTAAATTAAGTTGAATATTTCAATTTCCATTACATTTTCTAGAACACCTTGCTGAGTCGTGGCATTACATTGAGCATACCTGACAAACTTCTCATTTTTTTCCTGTTAACTAGTCCCCAAGACAAGCAATACTACAAAAATCCATGTTTTTTCTCAACTAATCACTGAATAATCCACATGATATTCATTTCAGATGCCACATCGTGAATTATAATGTGTTCATATGCCTGCATTGCCAGTGATTTACTGGTATTAATTAATTGCCACTATTTATTATAAGATTCCCCCAGGATATCTTTCAGTTTTATTCACTGCTGAGGAGCACACCCTTTTCCTAAAGACAGTGAAAAGAAACCAAAGTGAACTTTTTATTTCCTATGGAGCTGAGAAAATCTTTTCCCCTTTTGCACAGGAGCTGCACACACATGAGGTTACGTGCAGGAATGATGCGTTTTAAATCAGTCTCCGGTGTTCAGGACGGGCAGGCTCAATTGCTCTGCTCACCACAACCTGCTGTGATCGTGGGCAAGACCCTTATCCCACCATTCTTCCATTTTTCATCTGCTAGGTGGGTTTTATGACAACCAAAGGCTGTGAAGTGCTCGATAATCTTATAATTGCAGCCCTCTCTAAATTCTTAAGATGGAAGGAGAACAAGCGAGTCCCTGACAGAGCTCCAAACACCAGAAAGTACAGGAGCAGTTCTGTATGGAAAGGCAATGGCTGCTCCCCACTCCGTCATCTATTGAACACATGTGAATTCCACTGTGAGGGATGATTTAGGGATACCTCTGTATTCTCCTTTGGCATAAGTCTCAAAACAAGATATATCTGGTGCTACACACAGCAGTAACTCATTAGGATGGATGCCCCTGAATGCCCATGGTCCCAGTAGCCTTTCAAGTACAAGGTGGAGACACAGCAAGAGTCTCAAAAAAACTCACATGTGAAGGGAAAATGAGCGAGTGAGTCATCTCTTCTGTTTTGACTTATCCGATGAAGTTAAACTAGTCTCTGTGAAGACTTGTTGGAGCTTTTCTTAACTGCTTTTTGTTTCAAAATCTTCAATTTTTCTACTTGTAGCTAAAAATACATGAGTGTTTTCCACAAGTGGAAGTGGCTTTGCTTTTTAACACAATTTAACAGTTTGAATGTGGATTTATTTTTTCACTCTTGTGAGTTCATCTAGAAAGTTCTTTTTTTTATATTAAACAAACATTGTGATACAACACATACAAAGGGTTTTTTCCTGGATCTGGAAAAAAATATGCATGTCATTCGAATCTCTTTGCAAGATTTGCTTTCAATTTTTAAAAATACTTAACTGTTTAATTCAGAACCAGCTCCACTTTTCATCTTCAGTGAATCCATTTTAAAATGTTAAAGCTACTTAATATACTCTTGCTTGTAGTATTTGCCTCTACTAAAAAGCATAGTCCTGACTGTTGGCTCATGCTTGCTGAATATATTTCACTCTTTTTTTATTAGTCACTGCTTTGTCATGAATTTGTCATTGTTTGGTTCTGAAACGTAGAGCTAGTTTTATTAATGATACCTTGGGTAGCATTTATTTGGCAAAAAATTATGCCTATAGCATTGACTGAACTGGTTAACCTAAGCTCTGTCAATAATCACAGAATAATAGGATCATTAAGTTTTGAAAAGACCTCCAAGGTCATAAAGTCCAATCTTTGACAAATCACCACCTTGTCAGCTAAACCATAGCACCAAGTGTCATGTCCAGATGTTTCTTGAACACCTCCAGGGATGGTGACTCCACAACCTCTCTGGGCAGCTCCGATGATTAACCACACTTTCAGTGAAGAAATTCCTCCTGATGCCCAACCTGATTCTCCTCTGGCGCAACTTGAAGCGTTTGCCTCTCATCCTGTCACTGGTTGCCTGGGAGAAGAGGCCGATTCCCAGCTGGCTACAACCTCCTTTCAGGTGAAGAAGGAGATAGAAGCCACTTCTTCTCAATGACCATTTTAATGGTGTAATCAGCTGCCCAGCAAAGACCATTAGAAGCTGATCTTTGGTCTTGGCACTTAAAATCACTACTGATACACAAGGCATTGCTATTGTTGCTCTGCACTCCTCGAAGAGCCACATTGTGGAAATAATGAATTAAGAACAAGGCTATTAAGGCAGATTTTAAAACTTTTCTAGCCTTTCTATAATGTTGTATTTCTCCATCCCTCCGAGTTTTAAAAGGTCTAATGCAAAGGAAGTGGACAGGGTGAAGAACTTCCATGAAATAGTGTACAACATTCAAATGGAGGGATTTTGGTACAAGTTTCCTTAAGTCAAAGGAAGCTAGAAATTTCGGGTATAAAGTCAGTTAGCAATTTTCATCTTCTGTGTTGTCATCGATTGTGATCCTCTCCTGTGTTTGTTTAATGATTTTCCTTTCCTGCTTTCAGCATAGAGCTCTGACAAATGAGGCAGTTTGTTAAACAGGAAAAGCGGCATGAAGAGGACCATATTTAAGACTTATAAGGAACACTCAAATGTAAGTTTCTCCTTCTCTGCCCCTTCTCTTCATAACTCAGAACTCACCATAGATAACAGAACTATGAGAGAAATTTTAACAAAAACCTCTACTAATATCAACACTAACTTATTTTTGACGCCCAAAAATCCTCTGTGTTCCAAAAAAAAAAAAAAAATTAGTTCATTTATTCAATACAATAAAACAAAACTTTCTGTCCCAAATAACTTATCATTATTTCCTCCCAGAATCACAGGAATGCCAATTTTAATTATTATATTTTGGAGAGAGAATTGACCGGGATAACAGGTTAACTCAACCTTACTTTCATTTGGCATGGTTGTCTCAAGCTTCTGTTTAAAGTGAGGCTTCCTTTGCTGTTCTGTGAACACGGACTCTTCTGTAGGGCTTAGTGTTAACCCTTCCCGCCTTTCACTGAATCAAGAATGGGCAAGGTTGGAAGAGACCACAGTGGGGTCATCTGGTCCACCCTCCCTGCTCCAGCAGGGTCACCCCAGAGCACATTGCACAGGATTGCATCCCGATGGTTCTTGAATATCTGCAGTGAGGGAGAATTCATAACCTTTCACACAGAAGCAGCTCTGTGCCAGCTTCACCAGCCTTGTACAGCACGTTTTTAGGGCAGGTTAGAGTAGAAAACACGGGCACTTCAGCACAGCATAGATACCAGGAAGCATCCATCATGTCTTACAGTTTCAGTGCTTCCTGCAGAATTCTGGCCTCCCGTTCCAAGGGATGTTGCAGGTCAAATGTCTCAGGAACTCCAGCTTCAGCCAGGTCTCCCTCCTGCTGGGACCTCAATCAGACATGTATCCCAAGATGCAGTACTTAACACTGCAGAGCAGACTACTGCTATTTTCTAGGTCCCTAACTGCTGATGGCAATGTCTACGTCTGATACAGGGGAGAGAGAAATATCTGCAGCAGAAGGAGGAAAGGGAGCTCAAAATATCTTCATACATGATCTGTTTCTTGTTCTTTGAATCCAGATTCCTCATCCTTCACCTGTAAAGGAAGCAGTTTGCAAATGTTAAAAACACTTGCAAACTTCCACTTATTGGAAAACAATTAGATGGTAAACCTTTCTTTAGCAGTTGTTCCTATTAAATTATGCTAAATAAGCATGTCTATTGAAGTAGTGAACAGATTCACAGACACATAATGTGTCAAACTCTCAGCTGTTTCTGTGGGATAAACTTAAGCACTTCATTTTGCTCTATACCGTGCAAAGCATCCTTTTGGGTATTGAGTTTTAGTGTGACAAGCCCAAGTCTCATAGCACTTCACATCTCTTTAAACAGTGAGCACACTCAAATAGCTTTTCCAGCAGGAAGAAGCAAAAATGGATTTTTCCAGGAAAGGGTATTTTCCTTCATGTCTCAGTCTGAGTTCTAATAGTATTTTTAATGCTAATAACAAAGAATATATTTTGGCACATGGCAGCTGGAGGGCCTGATTGGCAGTTAATGAAAGATAAGGAGGATTCATTGCATGGAAAAAATTATTATTGAACAACTGAACCAATGCTTGTTACACCTTGGCCTTCCAGTCCTAATGTGAGCCAAATGTGACATCTCAATCTGAAAAGCATGCAGTATTTTACAGATGTCTAAGGAAATAAATTGTCATGTATATCAATTTTCTTGTGGCATTTTCTCTTAATAGCAATTGATCTGAAACCAAATGCATGTTACAGCAATTAAGCTGACAGAAACAATGTAAAAGTATGGTGCTTTCAGAGATTCCCATTCCTCCAGTGTGGGACAAAAAACCCAGAGTAGTACAATAAAGCAAATTCCAGATTTCCAAATGCTGTGTACTGGGCATCTGCAGTTTGCTTGACAGCATTGGAGGATTAAAGTTTTAACAAACATGTGAAGGAATGCTCTATCTCTGTTTTAATGAATACCTATTCCATAACTTAAGGGAAGGACAATCATGCTAACAGAATTATTGTTTGTTAATGTGAATGAACACAGGGAAGGGAAGGTGAATGCAGTGGCCCACAGCATCCATTCTGTGATGAGCTGCATGTCAGGTGACTTGTATAGTGTGATTTGCTGGGCTTCTGTGTTTTTGACTGGTGATGAGAGAGAAAAGGAATGCAAAACAACAATTAAACCTTCAGTATTCCTATAAATGCAGGCAAACTTGTTTCTGTAGGGAAAAAAAAATTTTCTGAATATATACACAATTTATCTAGAGAAAAAAAAAGACCAGAACTTAATGAAGTGTCATTGCAAGAAATGGGAGTATTTTTCCCCCTATCCATGAACCAGGACCAACACTTTCATCCAACATTCTGTTTGAAGCATGAAAAAGGTAAAGAAAGTCAGGAATTTCCAAAGGGGTATGAAAGGAATGCTGTAGTCCACATTTCTGGTTCTGCATTTAAATGTTTACTTTACTATGCTATTGCCAATTTTTGCAGCTCATCTACCTCCAGGTTTTGTCCTCAGTTCTGTAAACGCTCCGTTCTCATGCTTAAATTTCTACATGTGAGGAACCCCTACTGAAGTCACCGTAAGTATTCAGGTGCATAGTTATACTTGCAGAGAAATGAGTGGAGGCTCAGGGTCTTGGAATGAAAGACGCAATGAATAAATGAAATATGAGTTTGTAAGAGAAGCAGTCATGCCTACCATGATTGCAGCTGAGCGACTGCTATTCTGCTCATGTATAATGGATGCTGCACTGTGAAAACACATGGTGCCCTGTCTCTGTCTTGCCATCTCACTCAGCCTCCTTTTTTTCCCCTGAGAAATTTTAAGATGACATCAGAAAACAAGAAAATACGTCCAATAGCATATCATTGTATCACTTTAATATGGTATTAAAGAATATTCTCATAAGCCAGGGACTATTTAGACAACTCACTACATTTTTTTTTTTTAAGTTCCCCCTCCAAGTTGCTGCCCATAGTCACTTTAGCATGTCAAGCTGTACACTCAGAACGCCTGCAAACTCCCACATGGTGCACTGTCAGAAGTTAATGTATTTGCCCTATGGACATCACACAAAAAGCAAAGTCAGAAATTATTTTTCTAAAATACAAAAAAACTCCAACATTGTCATTTTGAGACCACCATTTAGCAGCAGCTTTAGTGTTTTAGCCACAATTCTCTCTTTGAGCTCAATTATGTAATTTCACCTTTAAAGCAGATATCTGTGAGAAGTGTGTCTTTTGTGGAATTGGACAGAAGAGCTGGACCCAGTGACCCCAAATGCAGCTTGTGAAACATAACAAATTAACATTTGTCAAAGCCGCAGGGGATCCTCATTGTGTAGTTTTATTAGATGTGAAAACACTGGTTTTGATTTGATCTTCTATAAGAACTAACTTAGGCATTTATATTAGCTTTTCCATTTATATCACCTAGATATGTCAGTAGAATTTTCTGTTACTGGGCTGAAAAGGACCAGGATTTCAGCTTGCATCTCACTTGTAGGGAACATTGCAATGAGACAGACAGCCTTCAGATGGAAAAGGGAAGGTTGTCAGTAAAAGATCTGTTTGAATAGTCACACGTAAAGCTTTCTTGTAAGTGCATTTGGAAATTTGTTTCTTATTAAAATAATAAAACAGTTTTAAAATGCAAAGGTCATAAAAATGACTAGAATATATTCATAATTCTTTCCCTTCCTAGCCAACTGCAAAACAATAAAAATGTTTTCATTGTTCTGAAATGAGATATGTGTTTTTCAAGACATTCTAATGGTATTCATTTTCCACTGTTGGCTTCTGAAATCCTAGGTCAAACCTATTAACTTCTGTGAGGTTATGTGTGGCTTAGAGATGGTTTTAGGGAATGCAAAATCAGTGCCTCAGATTGACAGTATTTTTAGAACAGAGCAGATAACTGTACAGTTACATGTAAAGAAGCTGTTCTGAAATAATTTGTCATGGTAAAAAAAGTAAAGCTGGAAAGATTTCATCAAAAAACTAATGCTTCTTAGAGAAGAAAATTATAAGTCAGTCAGTGATGAAAGGAACACAGAAAATGTCTCTCTAAGGGCTGAACTGGCTTTTTCCAACCAATTTTAAAGAAAAGCTTTCTTCGTTTCTATTGTGCTTGAAACTGGCACAACATTGGCTTTTATTTCAAAAGGACTATTTATCTGCTTTCACAATAAATGATAGTTTTTATTCCTTTATAGATGTTACACAAGTAACACATTCATTTTCATAAATTACAATAAAATCTCAAGAGAAAAGCTTTGCTAGGCAAGTGTTACACTGAAAGATTGAGTATGCACACATGCAAGTGTGTGAGCATGCACTTAGGGTTCTTTTGTCACGTAAGACATATTAGCTAACATTACACCAATTTTTCTATAGCTTAAGTAAGACAAAATGATATAGTAAGACTATATGAAAAAATTATGACTCTTGAAATTTATTTCCCTTGAGACAAAAAAAGATAGAAAATAGTTGCTTAACAGAATTTTTCTATCCCGACTATAGAATCTTGCTTCCATGCTGGATTCCATCAAAATTAATTCATTATGGCACAGACATAAGGGTCCCACAGAAAGTCAGATGCAAAATCAGTGCTGTAATTCTCTCTTTGGCTCTTTAGGATAACTAAATGATTATCAATTCCACTTGTACTCAATGTTACAGTACTTTTCCACTGTAAAGGGTTTATTACACAAAAACTGATGGTTTGGTGCTGTTGAAAGGGTTTTTATTTATTTAGGTGCATGTATTAGCTGTATTAAAACTGGTTACAATCTATTACAAAGGATAAAATACAAGCCAGAATGGAAAGGCCACATACCATCTGGCATTTTACTCCATGCTCACAAGGGGCTGACTTGATTCACATTTGATTAGGTCTCTAGAGATTCAATATTCCCCAATTTGTCATCTATTAAGTGTTCTATTTGTCACCACAGAGAATAAAATCAACCTTTCCTCCCCTGTCCTAACTACTGCTAGATATACTCACATACAGCATGGAAAGAAGGTAAGGAGAAATGACAGCAGCAGTGGGGAAGGTTAATTTTATTTACCAAGTTTCCTATATAAGTGATTTTTGTGGGTGCTGTTATTGTCCCAAGTCAGCAGTTCTACCTTTCTCAAGGCTAATAGGCTTTATTTACAACTTCAGTCATTCACAAATAGACAGAAACACAAGCTGTTAAACAAGCTTCTCACAGAGCAGGGTTTCTTTCACGGAACATTCCCTTGGTCACCCACCTTTCCATACATTCCCACCCAACCTCATTGAAAGCAAAGGAGCTCCTTACCAAAACACTTTCTCTGAAAGGGGTGTGTGTTGAGGCCCAGTGGTCAGCACAGTCCCCGCTCCCATTTAAATACTGAGAATTCATTGCTCTTTTGATGTGCATGAACATAGGTGGCTGCATCTAAACCCCAACGCTGCTAAACCTGCACACATCTGCTGGCAAGTGCAAAGGGCTCCTCACCTCTCAACAGGCACCCCATGTCCAGGGACACTGGAAAGAGCGATGTTGGTAAATATGACCCTACTGATGGACACAGATTATTTTTCAACAAATTGAAATTATTTGATTTATACATCTATTCTAAAACATTACATATTAAAATTATTTTAACAATTAGTCTAATTCTAATGGCTCCTTCAACAAAGGATAGCTAAGACAATTTCCTTTTCACCTGGATCTTTTCATTATTTTTTCTCTCATAGGATAATGGATATGCACTTGGTAATTCAAAGCCTGCTGGAGCTGCTGCTGCTCTTGCAAAGGTGTAAGAAATGCATGAACGAAACCCTCCTTAAAAGCCACTGCATGTTCCCTAATAATACATCCAACAGGCTATTGCTTGTCTTCCCAACGCTGGGAAGAGGCAGAATGTGAAACCCACACTCACACCAGACCCTAACGAGTACTGCCAGACTGTGCAGAGGGTTTGCTAGGCCTGCAGCCCATCTAGAGAGAGCAGCTACTTCAGCTTCAACTTTTCTTTTCCATCCCTTTACTTAAGGTCAAATTTTAGAACGTTGAGCTCTCTGTGCATCAAGTAGCTTTGCTCTAATAATACCAACTCCATAGAAGACCAAATACTAAAAGAGCAAACAGCACAATTTGTCAGCATGATATAAGGCTTTTTTTTTCCTTTTTTTTCCAAGACAATTTGTGAAGTATATTTTAGGGAAGGTAATGTGGGGGAAAGGAAATTTTATGTTGCTGTGGCAACTCAAGCGAAAAAAAGAGATTCGTGCTGCAACACCTATGTTCAGCACAGTTTAGTTTTAAAATACCATTGATTTCCTCAGCAAAGGAAAGCAATCAGCCAATTTTACAGATGACTTCTGCTTCCCATCCCCATGATGTTAAAAGTTCAAAATAAAATAAAATCTTCTCCAGCACAAGTAGGTTTTCAAAAGAGGAGGTTTTGAGGTTTTCAAAAGAGGAACCAGTGTGCATCTGGCCAATGCACACTGTCTTGGGTATATTACACTTCAAACATTCAGCTCTTGGTCCAACCAGTAGTCCATGAAAAATTCTGGGAAATCCCACCACTCTGTTTGTACTTGGATGCAGTATGATCCTTTTTAGACCCTATGGCTGAACTTCAGCCTGCCAAACACCTCCTCCCCTAAGTAAATTGCAACCAAATCAGTATTAAACCTAGAAATGGAGGAAAAGCCAGTTCTTTCTCCAGAGAATCGTGTTGGTAAGGAGACTGCAATACAAACAGCTGTAACCGGAGAAGCATAGAAAATTTGCAGTTAATTACACAAGGGATTAATTAAAAGAAAGACTTCACGGGGAAGAGATGGTGTCCCGCTGATCAGTACCAAAAAAATGGGGTTTGATGAGAAAGAAAATCTGAAACTAAAAGTGGAAAAGGCAGATACAAGGAGGAGCAGGTTGCAAGCATGAGGATGAAAATGGGAAGTCAGAAATTGAATTTTCAAGTGAATTAAAAGAGAGTTGTATGGGCCATATTACAGATAGCCTAGACAATATGCAGACAGGTTTTTAAATTTGATGAAAAAGATTGAAAAACTACTAAAGGGATTTGGAGAATTGAGAGGTAAAAAGGTCAGGACAGGAAATACAGAGATCCTTGTCAGCAGCTGAAAGGAAGATAACTAGAAAGTAAACAGGGTATATGGAAAGGACCACAGTAACTCAAGGAGAGGTAGTGAAGATGGAGATTTCTTGTTTATAACTCCAGACTCTGCAGGCATGCTTGGTATCTGGCCTGGAGACTCATCCTCCGGGCACTGAGGATAACAGCTGCAGAGAGGTACGAGCAGGAGCTGCTGCACTCCACCCCCCAAAAATGGGAGCTGCTCTGGCCAAATAAAGCTAGCTTGGCAAAGCCCTGGCCATGTATTGGTACATTTAAAACATTTAGAAGCATAATTGCATATTTAACAGATGCTGTAAAAGGTACAGACACTCACCTACCATAAAATTCATGCAGTCCTAAAACTGAGAATCACAATAACAAAAATCAGGCACGCACACTCTGTGGTTTGGAACAAATGTGTCATGGAGAGAAACTCATTGTTTCACTTTCCAAGAGTGCCGGAGTTCAGGGTTGCTTTTTGCTTTGCTTTTTTCTTTTCTGAGAACTGAGAATGTTGCTCAGTGTAAAGAGCAGGCAGCAGGCAGGCCTCATTCTGCGCTGACACTTGAACACGCCGCTCCTGAAGCACAAACTGCTTTCCAGAGAGGAAACATTCTCGCAGCTCTCTCACTCTTTCTTTCTCCTCTAAATACATTCCATGGTATTTGGCTTTTTCTCTTCTCTTTTAAAAACTCTCTTGGAATACTCCATTACATGTAGCTTTATTTCTAAACTGATATTCATACAAATTACATTACTTACCTGAGAAAAATTTGGCATTTATTACAGGGAAAAACCTTTTCTCATGGAATTTCCTTTTCTTTCTTGGCTAGAATGGGTACTGGCAGATAATGTGGCCTTTTCTGATGAAGATCAGCTGTTTTTCACTGAACAATAAGCCATTTCCAGTCAGCATAGTAATTTTTTTAATTTCTTCTGCTGTTTTGATGATGTTGTTGGTTGCACTTAATTATATCCCTGTGGAAACAAAGAGATAACATCCTCCTTTCTCAATATATCTCTCTCACACTGCTAGGAACCAGCTTCCTAATTACCAAGTAAGGCTACTGCTAATGACAACATAATCAAAATGTAGGAATTCATATTTCAAATTCATGAAAAAACACCATCTGCATGCATCTTTTAAGTGAGACATTAAAAACCTGACTCCGTCTGTTCTGTGGACATTAAAAATGTGTAAAAATGAGGATTTTCCCTGGTGTCTTTGGTGAAAATCTCTCTTTTACCCACAATTGCTCAGTCTGTTCAGTTCAAATTATTCATAACACTACCTCTAATTTTTCTGTCTTTAATTTCATGTGATTACATCTCCTGACATTCCTTCTCAGCACTTAACCCTTTCCAATACAGATTATTATGAAACTCACTTAACTATGATTGAGTTAAGCTTGGTATATTCCATTATCTTTGTTTCAGTTTTTTTCTGTTTTTCTTCTTTGTCTTCCAATCACATTCCAATAACATATTTTTGGTAACAAGATGCTCAGAGCTTAATGAAATAGTTTCTGTCTTGTCACACAGGGAGAGGGACTCTCACTTCTCCCTCATATCTCCAGATAGCCTAAAGGTATTTCTCATCCCTTTTATTGCCACATCACATAATATATAACTGAGAGGTAAAGTGATGTCTCATTTGCTATTCAGTGTCACCTCTAGATCTCTCTGTTACCTCCAGTTCTTTCCAAGGCAGCATTTTGGGCTTTCCCTTCATCTGAGTTTTACTACCCAAACTGTCTCCCTCTTTGTCTATGAACTTACATTTTAAGTTAAATTCTTTATCTATTTTTCCCTCTTTATATTTTCCCCCGAGGCCTTTATTTTTAGCAGCTTTTTCTGCTTTTACTTTAACTTCTTTTTCTCTCACTAGTATTTCTATTTATCACAAATTGGTATAGTCTGAAAATTACTTTAATAAATTGATAAGACTGATCCTAATTGCTTGTGCATCTGCCCTTTTTCCCTGCTGATTATTTGTGCTATTGCCTAATGCTTTAGTAAGCATTCAGCCCATATGAACATATCTCAGTGAAGATGACTTTGGGTCAGATGCTTTTCTGTATATTCAGAATCTGCTTCTATACACACTTAATTCACCTGAAATGTTTCAAGTGACACTGACCGTTTCCAAGTCAAAAGAAACAGCACAGCTTCTGGATGACCACATTTGGGCTGTATGCCTTGGTGGTAAAGCTCTGAGCAGAACAATCAAAAGGAGGAGGCAGACCACAGAATCATAGAATTATAGAACGGCCCAGGCTGGAAAGGAATCTAGTCCCAACCCCTTGCCTTGGGCAGGGACACCTTCCACCAAGGAAAGGCTTGTACAGGACTGAAGAAGCATTTGGCCGAGCAGCATCAAATCCTCATGAGATGAGAGTTCCAGGCTACCCTGGAAATGAAAGGGATTCAACACGAATATATTTTATTAACAGGAATGCCTAAAGGAATAACACTCCAGCTACCAAAACTCTGACAGCCCTTTTCAATGTTTCTCTTTGAATGGAGCTACATTTGTCTCTCAGAATTTTTTCCAGCCCCTCTAGACTACAAATTGATTTGAAGAATAACCAACAATTTCACACAATGCACTCCTAAGAAAATTCTGTACCCAGTGGTGGACACTTCATAATGAAGAGGAAAAACAAATTGGGATTTTTTTGCTTATATACAAAAACTATCCTTTTTCATGCTGTACTCTGCCTTCTCAGCAGCATACCAATGACTTCTGATTTGCTGTGCTGTGATTCAATTACATTTATAAATACATCATATCCAAGAAAAGACAGATAGTCTAAAATTAGGTAATTAATATGACACTGTATTCTTATTAATAAATACATTTTTTCATAGCAGCAATTCATTATTCTCACAGCACCAGGTTTTGTGCCCCTGTAAATTAGGACATTTCTTAATTGTTTGGAATTGTCAGTGGGAGATTAGCAGTACTGAGCTGCTAAGGAACTTCCTGCAGGCTGTAATTCCAGTCACAAAAGAGGAGAGTTGAAAATAGTAAGGAAAAAACAGCTGCTTCTGTACATGAACTCACTGAGCCAGGAGGCACAAAACCACTTCAGAAAAAGACAGAGTTTTCTATACTTTTTGACACTTCAGCATCAGCAGGAATGCCTCCTACCTCCTTCAGGGAAAAATTACTGGTCTCTGTACATGGAGATATTTAACAGCAAAAATAATACCTCCCTGAACATCGAAGAATCAATTCTGGAAGGGATTAAATGGAAATATTGGTCAATAAGTGCTGCTGCTGGGAGTTTGTAACATCCTTTAGATCCACTAACTGGGATGCTATTTTGCAGGGCACAATCTATTTAAAATAAGCAGATAACTTGTGCTTGTGAACGGGCTTACAACCTGTAATCCCAGCTTGCCCACATGTGCGGCAGCATGTGCTGGCTCATCTGGGATCTGAAACTTCAACTTGTATCTCAGATTTGCACCATGGAGAAAACAGCAGAGACCAACAGATTTACCAGCACCACCAAAACCAGATTTGGGATGAACATCCAGCCCACTGGAGTCCATTGCTCTCAATGTCTCCAATGCTCACAGTTCTGGGTGATCTATTTGCATTGAAAGATAAGGGACAGAGAGCAAAAGGGAGTAGCATTATGTCTGTTTAGTTAAGGGACAGATACTTTAGACAAACATGTCAAAAAGTCACACAGAAGGAAAGAAAGAAAAAAAAAAAAGAGAATGAGGGAAAAAAAGTGAACTTGTTCAGATGTAAGCCTTACCCTGTATCTAAATATTACTTAAGGCCAATACAGAACCCAGGGTCATTTGAGAAACCTATGTCAAACCAAAATTTGTGATCCATATAGATTTTCACAGTAAGCTTGGGTAAAACTTGTGGTAAAATTTATTCCACTCATCAAAAGAAGCCACTTAAGAACTAGAATAGATATTGTATTGAGAAGCAATTATGAGAAACCAATGAGAGCTGCTTTCCCATGGATTTGTGTCAGGTAGCTGAGGACAAGCCTCAACTGCAGCTTCTCCTCATGCAGTGGCATTCAGAAACCACCCAGTAGAGACCAGCTTCTCTGGTGCCTTGTAAATGCTCCTGTTGCAGCTTTTCTCTCAAACACAGTGAGAGGTGCTCCTTACTCTATCCAGCCACGTATCTTCCAGTAATTCCTAAGGTCTTCAGCCTTACATCTACTCTTGCTACATGGAACTCACAGACCCAGTCACATCAAACCAGCTACAGACAATTGTTTCAACCAGGTTACAAGCAGCACTCAGCACAGAATTCCACTGTGGTTTTTCTTAGGTAAGTGACAGGTGGTATAGTGGGTTGGGGTTTTTGAAGGCACTGAAAGATGTTTTCAGAACTTCTTTCCTTTCCCCAACCACAGAAGAAATGATAGCTAAAAAGGGGAGGTGGGGGGAGGAAATGGAATCATGCTTGCTTCCATTCTGTAAATCACTCTTTCTCTCCTGTCCCACCAGCACTGGCACATATCTAAGGTAATATGTTTCTGTATATCTGTACATTGTGAGTCTGATTTTCTGTAGAGAAGGAATGTAGCTAATTAACAGATTTTAGATTTAGGTTTTTAAATACTAAGGCTTTCACATCAGGCTTCATTCATTGCTACCCTACACAGCAAAGATCGCTGAGTCAGCAGCGACCTCAGTCTCAGCCATGGGGGATTTCCAGCTAACAGAGGATGAAACAGTTACTTCTTTTCCTGATCTTCTCAAACACCCCCATGATAAGCAGGTGCCAAAAGCATGTGCCACAAATGAAGGATGCTCTTGACTCTTCTGCCCTTGAGTCATATTCTACAAGTCTGGTTTTGTTGTTTAAGTCAATCCACAGTTGACCACCTACAAAAACAAAACATTTCTCACTCTTCTCCTAAATCCAAGCCACAGACTTGATCCACAGGTTTGTGTCAACACCATCATTCATCCACTAAGCTGCAGCAACTCAGACCTAGCTGAGAATCAAGACTTAACCCGTTCCCCTACCAAAAACTTCTCAGCCAGATCAGATCTGGTCCCTGATCTACATCTTCATGCAATCACATAATTGCTCTTGTTCAAACAAGTGAGGGCCTGGGAATGTGCAGATGAAAGCAGGAGTGAGGGGAATTGCTCTATTCAGCAATGCCACTGAATTCAGTAATTCAGTAAGCTGGATGAATTCACATTTTAATCACTCCTTCACTCCTCACTGAAATGCAATCCTATAAACCAACAATAAAAGTCTTATTTGTGTTGGTTTTACATAAGATGAGAGCTAAGTGACATTCGGAACAATAGATATTATTATGCTGAATTCTAACTTCACCCCAATTTTTGCCTTTCTAATTCTAGTATAGTATTACCAATCTCCCAGCTCCTGTGATTGAACTTCTGCTGTACACAGAGCAGAGTAATCCCTGGAACATATCTGATTCCAAAGGAGTGAGATAAGAAGAACAGTTAATAGCTTTTCTTACTAGCACACTTTTGAAGTGATTAGCAGGAGTTTCCATTTTCCTTTGTCACTTGTCTAGAGAAGAAAAAAAAAAGAGCAAAAGATAAAGTATCTGAAGGCTACAATTTTCCAAGCTGGATTTACAGGCTAAAATAAAATTGAGATGCCTTGGTGGTATTCAGTGGCTTTTAGTTGGTTCAAAATGAGGACATGTACTCCATACAAAAAGGTATGTTCTCATTTTGGGCTGCATCAACCAATCTGGTTAATTCAGGCTAAAGCAGAAAGGTAACTTGGGAGTTTAGCGGGAATAGCAACTGACAGGGAGCCTGAGGGTGAAGCCATGCTGTCCAAATTAAAATCCACATTGCAAGAATAGCACTGCTATTCTACCCTGTGCTTGGTACATACCTCTTCTCTTGAATTTTGGAGGAAAATGGAGACATATCTACTGCAGGCAGCCCTTTGTCCTAGACAGAATCATATTAAAGACTTCACAACTGTTGCTATGGCATAATCTTTGCTTATATGATTTTCCATTTGAAAGTCTTTTTTTCACCTTAATCCAGTATGTACTACATTGACCTATTGCAACAAAGAGACTGAACTGTAACAGGTTTGTTTTAAAATTTTATTGTTCAAGCAATTGGGGGAGGAGGCTTGGAGGGCAAGGGGGAAGTGATGCAGACAGTGAGCACATTTATGCTTTCTTTTCATACCTGTGCCGAGCTGGCTAGGAAGCTGCAGCATCATTCTGGAGTGCCAGGGCAGCACGAGGGAGGGGTCAGGCACCCTCCTGTTTCAGCTGAGTGCCCTAATGGGCTTTGTATCTCCTAACAGGAAAGCCACGTTCCCACCTGGTTAAAACAGCCTCCTGCAGTCATCAGTAGTTTTTCATCAGCAGGCTGAGAACCCTACAACATGCACCAGCACATCAGAATATCCAAATGCATTCATTCCAGTATTTCCATTTCGGTACGTCAGTAATAGCACATGTGGGACTTTCACTGCTATTGAAAGAGCACCAATGCTTGTAGCTACATCCCACTCCCATTGTGTCTGGGAGGGTACCAAACCCAGTGAATAGTTCATATTTTGAAGATTAATTGCCAGCAGGGCGGCTAAAACAATACTCTTAAATGCATGGTCATTATGTGCTGTTGATCAGTTTTGCTCAGTGCTTTGCCAAGAACTGGGAGAAAGACACAGGCAAACATTTTATCAGTTTTTGATAATCAGAAGCTAAATAAGAGTTCCCTGAAAGGAGTGGGTAGAAATATGGATCTTTATATGCAAATTTACTGCTTATAAAACTGCAAGAAATAAAGACAAAAAGAAATTTTTGCTAAAATGGTGTTAACTTCAAATTTTCCAAGAACTGTTCAAAAAGATCTCACAAAAAAAGGTGGGTTTGCATGACTAAATATGGGCGTTTAATGCCTAGGCTAAGAGATGTTGTCAATATAATCAATCTTCATAGATTAGATGCCTTTGATCTCATTCCTGCAGCAGGCATCTACATTCGGTCAGATTAATCACTCTGTTGACCATATTAACCAGATTTCCCCTAACAGAGAATCAAATAATTAGCTCAGATGTAGACATCAACATTATTAAAGTTTGCAAGGTATTCTTTTTTTTTTCCAAGCTTGAAATGACAAAGGGTTTTTGTTTATTTTTTTTATCTTTTAGGTTTTTTCCTACTGTACCACTGCTCTATCAAAGAGGACTAGTTAACATGCACTCTCACTGTTGCAACCCTAGTTCAGCTTTATACTCATCTGCTCATTCAAGGCAGTGAATGGGAAAGATTACACAGGAACTCCGAATGTCAAGGTCAAACATCCCTTCAGACCAAAAGAAACTTCTTTTAATGCTTTGGGAAGGACCATAAAGAGAGCATGAAATGCAAAACATACAGTTCAAACAGAGCAACATTACAAATTATACTCTTCTTTGGATTTCTTTTGTCCTACAAAAAAGACTAGTTACAATCTATCTGCAATGCCTGTCTTCACTTATCGAAACTAAAATCTACATTCATGCTCAGCAATACAGGCAAAGAGATGACATAAAGTCAATAACAACAGAAAAAAGAATGGGAAAGAAACCAATCTATGTAAATAAGTAGGAATACGGTAATGGCAGATAGCTAGAAAATCAAAATTCAGAATTTGGATCAGCTGATTTTACCAAATACTTCAAGGATGTCACAGTTTTTAATTACTTATAAAATCTTCATCAGTCTTACAGCGTCGCTTTGGAGCAGGGGGAGTTATTTACAAACTGTGGAGTATCTAGCACCTGGGAGCAATTAACATGAGGCTTTTAATTTTTGGTCCTAATGCAGAGCAAACATTAAATAATGGTAGCTCAAAACATGAAATTTTGCATGCTGATCCTGACAGAGCTCATGGAGAACTCCAGGATACAGGAATGGCCCATGTACACAGGTCATCCCTCCTGCTCAACAGTTTGTTTCTTTGGGTGAGTCTATTTAACAACACGTGACGGACCATTGAGTTCTCAGTAATTTAACATCTTTGCTCAGCAAGGTTATTCACAGAGGTTGATGCACATAATACATTTTAAAGACAGATTAAGTATTTTCTTTTTATTTTTGCTGGGAGACTTGCTCAAACCACAGGGGTCCCTATCCACTTTTAAATTTTGTTCTTGCTTTAAATGCTCCTCTGCAGTATTGGCCCAGAGTATTCTGGCCACTCCCATACCCAGGGAGAAGCAATTCTGACTGATATTTTACTTTCCTGAGTGGCTTTACTAGCTGGATCATTTGTTTCTCTTAACACATTCTTATACAGTTTGACAGCTGCAGGATCAAGAAATACACATGATAAATGGAAGTCACCTCATCAGAAACCATGCCCTTTAATCCACTAGACAAATGGTTAAATTTAAATCAAAAGAAGTGGGTCTGGGATAATTTCAAATGCGCTTGGAAGCTGTTCAGACTAATTGCAGGCAGAGAGGGTTAGCTGAAAATAAAATAGATTGGACTGAAATTTAGCTCCCAGAATTTGGCTAAACAAAAAAAGAAAAAAAAAAACAAAAAACAAAAACAAAAAAACCCCACTTTTTTTTTCATGATAGAGTTAGAATCTACTTGACTGTTTTTCTTTTTGATTTACAGTGTCTGAAACTGAATGGCTGTACATTATAAAAATAATTTCTGGAGCAATAGCTTTATAGCTTTCAAATGTTGCCAGTGTCATAAACAGTGACATTTGTAAGCTGCTGAAGGAAAACCTCAAGAACAGAAAACTCTGAATTTCTCAGACTAGTCTTATTCAGACAGATCTGAAGCCAGAGCCAAATTCAGAATTATACCCTCAGTAAATTCAGGCCACTGTTTCTCAATAGCTACTGCCTACTTAATTAGAACTTTCAAACGAGGATGAAGCCAGAAATGAGTCTCCATTAAATGGCTCAGACGAGTAATGTGTTAAAGTTAAGAACGTGCGGTGTATATCTGCTTTATCCTTATTACCAGTAGCTTGAAAATAAGCCAATTATCATTTAAAATAACTTACAGTCTTATCTACCTCTTGTCAGCTTCTATGATGCAAAGAGAGGGAAAGAAAGCAGAGGTTGGGAATACAGAGCGATAGAGTGACTGTTCCCTTTGATTCAGAAAATAAAGCTGTAAGAGGCATCTTTCATCTAAGAGATGAAGCAGGAGGAACTTTCAGCTAAGCACAGCCAAAGGTTTGGGTGAGGGCTTTCCCACCTATTGCTGCCAGCAAAAGCCACAGGAGGAGTAACTTTTCTCTGAAATTGAAAAAGAAACATACAAGAGAGAGAAAATGCCCTGTATCTGTCTTCACATACGCACAAACCCTCCCCATTTCATGGCTGAGTATGCCTTCTTTCCAGAGCTGTCTTTTATCATTGCTTTAGAGAAACTATAAACCATAAAGCTACGTGCATTCTGACCATGTCCACAGAATAGCTAAAAGCTGCTCCACACCATGTTGCAGTGAATACTTCTTTAAAAACATGAATCTGATCAATCTTCTTTCCTTGTCAACTTCGCTTTCTCTCGCCGTCCCCACAGGTACATTTCTGAACACCACATCTTAGGCAGCTGATGGTTTGTCTCACTTCTGTAAACACCAAGTCTATCTGGAACACTCTGCTGAGAGTCCTCCTGCTTCAAAAACACCACCACTTATTACCTGGACATGAGAAAACAAAGCACTGATTTATCTGTTTCTGTGCATGTCCTGCACCTACCCACAATTTCCAGCTGGTAGGAGGGGAGAGGAAGGGAGGGAAGAAATGCCAAAGTACAACTTAGGCTACAAAACACATGTGGCAGCACGCCTGCCACACACCTCATGTACAGAGAGGAACTAGGTTTGTTTGGGGAAGAAAAATTTAGGAGAAACCAAACCACCATACACATACCAACCTATAAATCCAGGCAAAAAATTTTTCACAGTTCCAGGAGCACATGTAAATAAATGCAGCTGTACAGTAAAACCATATCCACACCAGGAGGGAAAAAGTTTGGAGAACCAAAATACATAATTCTATCTTTACAGTATAGTACCTGCTCTATTCCTGGAATTTATAACAAGGCAGAAATTTGTTTCTTGTACTCACCAAGGGACTGCAGTACCTTTGCTTCTGGGAAAAGGAAGGGCGATAGCTGCTTTTGTTTTACCTGCATTCGGATTATTATGCGTGTGAGTTTTTACATCATATTAGTGATGCCCATTTCCCACCTCCCACCTCTGCCCAGCTCCTTTCAGTCCTCAGAGCTTGGGAGAGCATTCTAAAATAACCATCTCAAATGAAACTTCCAGGCCTCTGTGTATGCTCTAAAATTCCATCCTGCAAAACAAGAAAAAGATTTTTAAAAAGAAAAAAAGGATAAAAAAAAAAACAAACCCAGAAGTTTCATGTAACACTGTTGCCTTCTATCTTGGAAAAAAATCTGATTCCTTAAGCTCCCTGACTTCACCAAGAGGGCCCACTGCATCTGTTAAACTCATTGACTGTGACTACCACCTCCATATGAAGCAAAATTTCAGTTTTATGAGCTTTAGCTTGTGTGAAGCCCAGCAATAACGTCATCAGAGCCCTGTGGGTATGGCAGGGAAGGCTGACAACAACATGCTGTAGAGTTTGTGGGACCAGCTCCAATAGGGCTACACGCTTCATCTGGAATATTGCTGAGCCTCAGCGTGATCCAAAATACTTGAGCTGCCAACCACTGGTAAATTTATTGACTGTCAGGCAAAAAAAATACAGAGAAGTCAGCCATTTATTTTATTATACTTTTAGATGTCCATTACAATGGCAAAATACAGTAGTAGAAAAAAAATACCTTCCCTCCTCTCTTGAGAGATATTTCCAGATTACTAGAATGGCTTGACTGCTCTTATTTGGATAATTTTCATAGTGTACATGGAGCCATACAGTATATCATTTATGAAAACACAACATGGATTTATGGATTTTTGCATTGGAGGTCTGCTTCAAAAACTCCCCTTGGCCTTCACACAAAAATACAGGGAAAATAAATAAATTCTGATGTGCTTTTACTGCCCCAAGCACAAGAGATAACTAGTTAATGCATAATTACAGAACCCTACCAAGAAAAAATATGATCCTCTGAGAGCCTGATTTTAATTATGCTTCAGCCAATGACTGTTTCCAGCACTCACCTCAAGTGGAAAAGGCACATGACTTGCAGACTGCATTACCCATACAGACTTTGGGACCAAGATGGGACCTGGAGTGTAGTTAAAATTCTACCCTTTATTCTTCCAAGTAATTCACAGTTGTGAATACTAACCTGAGGGTACATCAGATAGGTTCATTCTAAATGGCATTTGGGTTTTTTCACTATTTCCATGAATGAAATTCCAGCAATAGAAGTGATTATCACCTTAAAACTTTTGTGGAGAGAATGCACTGCTTGGCACATCAAATTGTAAAATCTCTAATTATATGTCTCAATAAAGAGCCAAATGCTGCTGTAGCAACACACCACTAAACACAGCCTCCATTTTGAAAGGTGTAAATATCAACAACAGACTTTTGCCACAGCTGTACATGCTGATTGTAAGTAACCAATGTGTTGGGTTTTTTTTTTCTCCAAATCTGTTCACCCACAGGGCCCAATTCTCCAGTGATTGACACCACCACAACTTAACCAACTTCAAGAGTTCAGGTCCCCTTATCCACAAATGAGAGCACAACCCAAAGAACGGAGGGGGTAGGGCTTTCCACACAGAACATATCTCTCCCTCATCATACAGGATAAGTTTCAGCAGATGTCTTTCTACCACACTCCAGAAAAGCTTGATCTGCTTCTGATGTACTTTTTCAGCTTGGTCAGAAAGCTGTGTGGTTTATCAAGGTCAATGAGGTCAATCAAAGCCATTGCTTTTTTGTGTGCTGTAAGCAGGAAATCAGAACGCTGAGCTTTAAAAACTGTATTCAGGGAAGAATAAAATTCATAGATGAGCAAATTCACACTCCTCCTTTCACTGTTTTTAGATGAGGCAAACCTGAGGCACATTTTAGGCTCACAGAATTATTTCCCAGAATAACTTCAGTTAAAAAATTCCGACAAGTCTTACGTTCAAGAAGACAGTAGAAAATACCTCCTATCTTGGGACCAGACAAAAAAGTTATCTACAAGGCAAATTTTCTTCAGGGTTGAGCTACATGGAGCCAAATTTTCTGAGAATTTCTCTTTTCTTCTTGGCATTGTAAGAACTGAAATTTCTAAAGAGTGAGTTTATCATTTTTTAGTCCTTTATGTGTTATCCCTCTTGCTGCTGAACTTTCCAGACATCACATTTAAAAATTCCTTTCAGAATCTCTGATGTAGCCCTGGTCCTTTTATCTGTTTTCTTGCTTTTGCTTTCCCTCTCCTTGTTCAGTGTCCATGTAGTTTCACATTTGTGATACTTGGGCTTCTCTGGGAAGCCTCATAATCATATCCATACAGTGCAAATCAAGAAGTTACCTGTGAGGAAAACAGGCAGTGCACTGGGTTTGTGTGGCCAGGTCTTGGTAGCAGGGTGGCCACAGGGGTGGCTTCTGTGAGAAGCTGCCAGAAGGTTCTCCCATGCCCAGCAGAGCCAATGCCAGCCGGCTCCAAGACTGATGTGTCACTGACCAAGTCTGGACCAGTCAGGAACGATGGTAACACTTCTGTGATAACACACTTAAGAAGGAAAGAAAAGTTATTGCTCAGAGGTAATTGCACTCACAGAAGAGAGGAATGAGACCGTGAGAGGAACAGCTCTGCAGACACCAAGGTCAGTGGAGAACGAGGGGCAGGAGATGCTCCAGACACCAGAGCAGAGATTCTCTGCAGCCTGTGGTGAAGGCCATGGTGAGGCAGCTGTGAGGTGAGGAGGACCATGGGGATGCAGAGATGCACCTGCAGGCCATAAAGGAGACCCATGCCGAAGAGGTGGCTGTGACCCCGTGGGAAGCCTTTACTGGAGGAGGGTCCTGGCAGGACCCACAGACCCATAAAAAGAGGAGCCCATGCTGGAGCAGGTTTCCTGGTAGCACTTGTGACCCCATGGGAGATCCACACTGGAGCAGCCTGCTCTTGAAGGACAGCACTCCATGGNATGGGGATGCAGAGATGCACCTGCAGGCCATAAAGGAGACCCATGCCGAAGAGGTGGCTGTGACCCCGTGGGAAGCCTTTACTGGAGGAGGGTCCTGGCAGGACCCACAGACCCATAAAAAGAGGAGCCCATGCTGGAGCAGGTTTCCTGGTAGCACTTGTGACCCCATGGGAGATCCACACTGGAGCAGCCTGCTCTTGAAGGACAGCACTCCATGGAAAGGAACCCATGCTGGAGCAGTTGGTGAAGAACTGCAGCCTGTGGGAAGGACCCATGTTGGAGAAGTTCATGGAGAACTGCCTCCCATGGGAGGGACCGCAGCAGCAGGGGAAGGATTCTTCTCCCTGAGCAGCAGCAGAAACAATTTGTGATGAACTGACCATAACCTCCATTTCCCATCTCCCTGCACTGCTGGGGAGAGGAGGTAGAGCTGGGAAGAAGGGAGGGGTGTAGGAAAAAATTTTTAAGATTTGTTTTACTTTTCATTATCCTGCTTTGATTCAGTTAGTAATAAATTCAATTAATATCCCCAAGCTGAGTCAGTTTTGTCTGTGATGGTATTTGGTGAGTGGTCTCTCCCTGTCCTTATCTCAACTCATGAGCCTTTAATTATATTTTTTCTCCCCTGTCCAGTTGTTGAGAGGAGTGATAGAGTGGCTTTGGTGAGCATCCAGCATCCAGCCAGGGTCAATCGCCCTCAGACAGGAACATCTGTACAAATCCTGCAATTTATTCACAGAATCTGGTTGAAAATTTGGCCCCACAACTCTGACTGTGCTCATAATTGCAGTCTTCTGAAACTGAAAATCAAATAGCAAATGGGTGCTGACTGATAATCCCTTTCCTGCAGTATGATCTTGGGTAATACATGTTTCTCAGACCCAAAGAATATTACATATATATCTTATTGACTAATATTTTTAAAATCACAGATGCCTAAATACCGACTCTTAAATTTTAAGATACTTAGACACACTTTTCAAGCTTGTACTTAGAAGAAGTTTTACTCTGTTTTGATGTGAAAAACTAGAAATACAGCAACTGTGAAATCTCTATAATATGCACACTTGTCTGTTTTCTTTATAACAGTTACCTTCTGTATTCTAAATTGCAAAATTCAAAGCGAGAGAAATATATTGCTTAAGCAGACAAATGTATGTATTTTCAGCTCTCAGCCTTCAGACACTGAGCTCTTGACCTGGGCTGTGCAGACATAAAGAAGTACCAAATCTCTGCCTAGAAATTGTATATGCATGCTCTTCCCTTGCTTAGAATAATGTTCCAAGATGTTTTTCAGGCAAACTTCTGCATTTTATATGTGCTATTATGCCGCTGGATTTGATACACTTCATGCAGGATCACTTAGGTTCACTGCAAGTTTTGCCAGTAGTTCAGGTAATGCTGCAGTTGCAGAGCTCATGAAAGATGTAACTGGTAACAGTGGAGCATGGATTTCTTCACCTAACACAAGAGGAAAGAGAAAGAAACAGCACTAGGGTCTCTGCCCCAGAATACGGTCTGAAATGTTTATCTTTGAAAACAAAAATGTGATTTGGTTTCCATACTCATCTGTTTTGGGTCATTTCAGTGATATCTCCTGAGGTTGTTCCTCAGAAGTCTTTATTCATTTCCAAGAAATTGCAACAGAGAGAATAAATGCTCTGAAATGTGTTAAGTCAATACACAAAAGTGAAACTGGCTCCAATGTCATTCAGGACTCTGCAAACTCATTTCTTGTGAAGCAACTAGTATGTCCTACAACAGATATGCATCGATTGAAAAAATGGACCTGAAATTGATGCCTAACAAGGGAAGCCTCAAAACTTAACCAGGACCTGTACAAGGAAGCATGCCACTGCAGAGAAAAAGAATCAGCCATTCCTAAACTTGGCATATCTCAATTCATTAGTCTTGCTTTGGCCTTATACCTTCTCATTCGCACTCATTGCAGCTAACCTGAATATTTGTCTTGTCAGAAGAAAGAAATAGTACTACATGCATTTCAAAGCTTTTAGAAGACATACTGATGTGAAATATCAATTGGAAAGTTTGGAGGAAAAGCTCATGTCTCTTGAGCAAGAAAAGCTCAGTCACCATAAGCAGAGGTTGTCAGATGGTCTCTACAGCCATTTAGATACCAGATTCTCTGCCATTGCTGTGGTAAAGGATGGAAGTTAAACAGTTTAGTATCGAAAAGTTCAACATCCTATTATCAAACTCCTTAGACAGACAACAACCTATAACATGGGATTATCCTAAATTCATCAGCAAATATATTGCTGCCTTTGTCTGAAAATACTAAAAAGTAAGGAACACAAGAGATCATTTATATTTAAAAGAGCAAAATCAGCTGATAAGTCTCAAATATAACTGGCTCAGTTGCATTGTGTTAAAGACCTGAAAATCTTTCGTTCCCTTTTAAGGCAAACCCTATTTGAATACACATAGCTGTTAAACTGCCTAACAAGATTTATGATCAAAGCAAATGTGAAGTAATTGCTACTAGTTTGTGCAGCAAAGTGCCTCATACAGATAAAGGCAACAATATCAATAGAAACTAATTTGGTTCAAAGTGTAAGGAAACAGACCTCACAGGGGGGAGGGAAATAAAAAATGTATACATTCATGTTATTAGATCACAGTTGTTTTTAAACTTCCACTGTGAAGTGACAGCACCAACCGAAATGAGCTTCCCTGAACAGTATGCTGCTCATAAATGTGAACTGTGTAATCAGGATTTCAGATTCTCTTGGACATTTCCACAGTCCTATAGCTGAGTCCTTAGTAGAGGACCTGGGGAGGGGTGAGGTTGGGGGCCAGACATGACTAACCAAGAGCAAAACAGGGAAGTTCACCTCTGCAAGTTGATGTTTAAATTAAAATAAACCACCTAACTCACCTTGACTTAAGTGGCATCACCATTTCTACAAGTTTCTGCTGTTGTGATTAAAATGTCTATCTGTTCAAGGAGAAGGCATGGCAGGAATTGAATCACCTTATAGTCAGACCTCAGACATCAAAAAGGATAAGGTTCTTTCCTTGACCAAAATTCTCACCCTCCAACAAATTCCATAGAAAGAGTGGTAATAGTGAACATTATTCCATCTACAGAATGAGGGTCAAAGAAATTGTGATTCATCATCCCTGACCACTGAACATTCACAGCTTGGCTAATAAAAACATGGCTCCTCATTACTGACTATGTACTTTTTGGTTCTCTGATATCCTATGCAGGAAGAATGACGACCACTGAAATGCTGACAGTACTTGAAACACTCAACAAGGACAAAAAGAAGCATAACAGATTTTTAAACCCCTGTTTCATAACCAAGAGATCAGTCATGTTAGCTTTGCTGCACTGAAAAGTTCACACTTGCTGGCGACCGATAGCCATTCTATACACATCCACTGAAATTTATGGTATTACTAAATTTCACAGCATTAATTCACCATAAAAAAAACCTCTATCTCTAAGACTTAACTCAATCTATGTGTTTTCTAACCTGTGAAAGACAGCTTGGAAGAACTCCAAACCACATACTTCAATCCTTGAGAGACCACTTCTGGACACCAACTCCCTCCCGTCCAACCTGCCATACCATTCCTGAGTAAGCTTGTAGCTTAACTAAACAAAGGCCAGCTACAACCTCATCTAACTGATGCTCATATTCTAAACTTGGAACAGTCTGAAATCATGCCAGAACACAGAATGGAGCCTTTTTAGCAGCACAGATGATCCCCTATCCACAGAGGGAACACAGAAGATGGTTTCTCATCTGGGGAAAACCTGCAGCATTTGACTGTGAGTTACATGGTCTTATGGAGATTATGAGACATTTGCTAAAAGAGATGACAGGAGCAAAAGGTAATTTACTAAAATGTTTTGAGACTTTCTGGAACATATCCATCGAAACCTGATGGGAAAAACTCACTTTCATCTGGCATCTATTACTTTGGTGTACCATATGATGGGTTCTCTTTACTACCTGTTATATGGACTATTTAAATGCTAATAATGTAATGCCCATAATCTATAATGACACAGAGAAATATCATTCACACATACAGCCATGCTCTTTAGTATCGGGTAAGATGAAGTGCTTCAAGGGTGAAGCATGTAGCTGAAGATGAGCCTCAGCACATAAGAAATAGGTAAGGAACAAAAAATAGAAGCACATTTAAAAGATTTTTTGAGTCTTCTCTAGCCAGTCAGTGAAGAAATATAAGTGGGATTCATCCGCCCCAATGCAGGCACAGGAAAGAATGACAGATGTCATTTAAGGATGAGTGTCACTCTAGATTCCCTTTATTTATCAATAGTGAGAGGTTCTCTCCACCTGAGAGCAATTTATTTCATCTACAGGTCAGATAAATCACTGTGGAATGTGTATCTCTCTTCATAGATCATATAAAAAGAACTTAATTATTAGCTCTGGCCACAATTTACAACATTTAGACATTTATAATTCAGTAATTTGGGATTTCTCACTAATACTGAGGAGTGTGGTGATGCCATGCTCAAACAAGAGTGTTGTATCAAGTTGTCAAGAAAACGGTAGATCTTTCTGGTGGATGAGAAAGTTGCAGTAACTCAGCAATACACAACACATCCCAGCACAGAACACCATCTAAAACTAAGTGCTGGAACATGTCTTCAACCACTTATGACACCATAAACACATAAAACTCTACTCCTATGTCTATTTCAGCTACCCAGAATATTTGGGATCACAGGTATCTTTACAGTTGTTATTGTAAGGTTTCTCCAGGTTGCAGATAATGAGAAAAAAAAAAACCCTTAAGTTTCAGGATAATTATTTAATATTTGCTTCTTTTCCATAGAAGAATTATCTGTAGCATAGAAGAATTAACCGTAGCAGAGGCACTCCAGATCTGTGCCACTGGTTAGGTTTACAGAAGACTTGACAGTTTCATGTTCCTATGGCAGAGACTCTACTGCTCACCATTCTCCTGGTCACTGGCGAGAACAAAATTCCTTGCTTCCAGAGAAAAGTGCTGCCTCTGTAAAGGTGGAAGCAATCCTTGAGTTTCTGCTCTGTGGCTCTCATGAAAATCACTAAGCAGACCTCTGCAAAAGCCAGTGAACCTCAGAAAGTAACCAATTATTTGAAAAAATAAATTTAGTAGCTGTGCTCTACAGGGAGGGCAAAGACCATTTCAGGACTTGATCTATAGCTGTGGATTTCCAAGAAATCATGAACATTAACAACCCCCAGTGCCTTGCAAGCACAACCTTGCCCTCACTAACAGAAATGCATAACATGTTAAAAAAACACCAGAAATTTTACCACAAGTGCTTCTCTGCCCCACCCAGGGAGCAGATGAGTGTGTGACAGATGTTAGTCTTGTTCTTAAAATGCTACTGAGAAGCACTCACATACTATAGTTATGAGTATGGTAGTAGTCTTACTCAGAATTATAAAGCTACACCAATTTCAATGCATGTTTTCCACAGAAAAGAGCTTTCTACCTCTTATTTCTCATGTCTTGATGGGAGAGGAACAGTTAAGAAAGGTTCTCAAAGCTCATTGTGTTTAGGCAGCAACAAGTGAAGTAGAAAGAGTAAGGTTCTTACTGAGAGGCCAAGACCTGTATCATCCCTTAAGGCTTTCTCTTAAGATATATGAATCACAAAGGTAAATAAATTATTCCTTGTGTTTCAAGGAGCCACAGATCCATGCGTACTCCCCAGATGTCCTCCTCTACCAGAAAAGAATGAATTTTGGATGAAATTATACAATGAGAAAACTACTAGGTTTTTCATATCTTCCACTTTAGGACCACAAGAAAGGGTCCAGGTTTAGAGAGCAGAAAAAAAAAATAAATATAAGGCTAAGCTGAGGAACAGCACACAGAAACCTGGAGAAAGACTATCTACAAGGGCATGTAGTGACAGGACACGGGAAATGGCTTCAAACTGAAAGAGAGTAGGTTTAGATTAGATATTAGAAAGAAATTCTTCAAAGCGAGGCACTGGAACAGGTTGCTCAGAGAAGTTGTGGATGTTCCTTCTCTGGAAGGGTTCAAGGCCAGGCTGGATGGAGCTCTAAATAACCTGGTCTAGTGGAAGGTGTCCCTGTCCACAGCAGGTGGGGTGGAAATAGATGGTCTTTAATGTTCCTTCCAATCAAAATCATTCTGTTTTTCTGTGATGATATTATGCCATTTACAAGTTACAGCACTATATTTTAGGGGAAAAAAGTAACAGAAATTAAGTTTCAAGGCTTCTAGGAATTAATTTGAGAAAAGTAACACTGAACTCTCCAGTTCTGGAAAGAAAAAGACAGTATTGATAGTGTTCTGAAGAGGGAGTGGGACTAGATAATCTCCAGAGATTGCTTCCAACCTGAGTGATCCCACAATTTTACATAACAAACTATAGGACAGTCCCAACTAAAGTGACAGTTATGTTCTTGGTGGTGAGGGACCCCTGGAAAACCCCGCATAAACCTATAATTTCATTGTAGTAATGCCTTTTTTTTTTTTTTTTAATTTTTTTTTAATGAGAACTTACATTTCCCCAAATTTGTAACAGCCTGGATATTTACTTGAGTGGTCAGGTAATTGTACACCTTTCTACAGTGTGCATGTGTGGTTTTGTTTAAACATTAAGACACTCCAAGCTGTTTTACCATCCTTGAATTATGCATATTTAAATGTCCAGATTTTCACCATGACTTGAAGCAATGCCCCGAAATACAGTGTAACATAATGCAATGTAACATAAGATTTTGTTTTCTTTCCATCCTGGTAGGAAGCCCACATACCATTGCAATCCAAAGAGAGCAAGACGGTGTTTCCACCAAAACCAACATAACCTGAAAAGCAGGTTGCCTGTCGGTTAAAAGCTTTACTAAACTGACCCAACGCACTATCACGCATTACAAATTTGATGGCATTTTTGTGTAATTTTTAGAACCCTCTCCTGATTTTAGGGGTTTGTTCTTTTCCTCTCCACTCAATACTAGTGCAAAAATGTGCTAGCAAAGTGTCACTTTTAACATTGCCATAATGGAACTTTTTTTTTATTTTATCACTAAGCTACTATGTTGAGGAAAGGTGCTAAAGTCCTGTGAAAAATGTATGCAATAGCTTAAAAAAAAATCTGACATCCGAACTTGTAGTGGCAGCTTCTGGTGAACAGATAAGAGTTCACTTTATCTTTGCCTCAAGGGCTCAGAAATATTTACCTTTGGACCTGCTAGCATTAATCTTAAAATCTGGACAAAGCAACTGGAATGGTCTATAATTGCTCTGACTGAGATCATTGCATTTTCTCAGTGTTCTGCTCCAAACAACATTCTATCCTCTCCTTGAAAGGACTTCAGCATAGCTATCTTATATGCACATAAACCTTCCCTGGACCTATGTAAAAGCATTATCAGTAGTAATAGACTCTTCCTTATTCAGAGGACTGATTTATGGTACAGTTAATTTCAGATTTTTGTCTTCTCTTCCTTGCTCATCACTAGTAATGAAATTGTTTCCAAACAAAGCAGGTTGCTGTCTCAAAGACATTATTTTAAAAAGTAGTTATCTATGGAGTAAACTCAAATTCCATATGGGGATTATTTTTCAGACCCAGAGGCTATTGATCTGCAGCAAACCAAGCCTCTGGAACAGTGTGTGCTCATGGCTGCACTGCAGAATGACAAACCAGTCATCTTCAGTTTAGTCTTCTGTGTCTCGAATCCTAAGCAGCACCAAATCTGTGAGTTCTTTTGTGTAACCAGCACTTGCCAGGGATTCAAAAATCAGCTGTAAAACAGCACTACTCCTGTTGTGCAGAATCTTTATGCTGGTGTGTCTCAGCTCAGAGACCTGTTAGAGAATCCAGCAATAAAAAAACATGATAATAAGCCGAGATCTCTGTAAATGTTTCTGAACCAGCACACTGAGAGCTGTCTCTATGAAGTCTGTCATCTTACACACATCACTCCAGACTGATCAAAGAAAAACATTTTGGCCTGTAAATTTTAAAGTACTGCAAAATGTTTAAAACTGAGATCATGTTTAGCACTTTGCAAAGAGTGTTACACAAGATGGTAATGCTTTGAGTCCTTTCACATTGCAATGTACAAAACTTTTCAGAAATGTGAATTTGACACCAGCCATAATTTAGGTGTTTCCTTCTACTTCATACAAACAGCAGAGTGGTTATGTATCTGGAAGAGGGATGGTTTGAAAAGATTCCATTTTTTTGCAAAGATGTTTTTTTTCATTCACATCCCTCTGACATGAAGCCTCTGGTTACTTGCTATCTCTGATTTCTGGAAAGTATATTCACTATTATGTTTTCCCATTTCTTTGACAAAGTCTTTACATTTACTTGGCTTTTAATTTCTTTGAAGTAGACTGGTGGGAGGTTTTATTCTGTAATACGTGAAGGTGCTTGGGTGTCCCTCAGTTATTTCCAGATTTGCTTTAATCGTCTGTGTTATGGAATACATGGCTTTTTATCTGGAAACAACACAATTATTTTTTCAGAGAGAATTTTATCTCCTTTTTGATCCTAGGAGTAAAAAGGGGTTTTTTTCTACTCCGTAGGTAGAGGTCTCCAAGATTGTGCCAATCTTGAGAATTTCAGAGGACCTAACACAGCAGGAGAAATTCATAAACAGCACTAAGATGCCATGCTGTGAGACACACACACAGTCTCTCTGTTCCGCCACCAACCCAGTACCTGGGCATTTATATATGAACATATATCTACATACATACATGCATGCACGTGTATATGTGTGAATATATGCACATTAGCATGTAGTCTGCTTCCATGTTCTGGGGAAAACTAGTACAGGCAGATCTGATTGTGAGGCACTAATCTTCCAGCAATTAGCTACACAAGTGCATGTTTTAGCTGATGTGTGGTCATTTCCAGTGAAACTTCTGGCATTTAGCTGTCTCTCTCCCAAGCCACTGACAAATAGAGATGCTGTAACAATTCTTTTTTGATCTGAAGAACAGAGACAGCCTTCATGCCACCCATCACCAGTGACATCTGCTGATCACTCAGAAGCACAATAACAGAAGGGAGACTTGCAACTAAACATTCTGTGCAATTGCCATCCTCATCCACATCATTGCAAGCAAATCTGTGCTTTCGTCTCTAATTCCTCTTTGCTCTCATGTAAATTTATTCCAGAAGCAGCTCCAATGTATTTTCCACCAAATGACACTGTAAGACTGCCAGATTTCTTCCTGCTGTCACAGTGCCTAATATAGATCTCTAGCCCTGCCATTAATGTCTAAGAGAGCTCTAGAGAAGAAGGTCAGCATTAGAGAGAGCCATTCATTTAAGATTACAATTACGGCTTTACCAGAATTTCCTAAAAACCTCTGATTTGGGGGTGGGCAACTCAATAACAAATCTAAGCAAGTACATGAGCTGTTTTTAGATACTTTTCTGAGCTGAAATTGCATATCTTTTACCAAATATTTCACTATAGCTAAGGAGTATCTAATGTAGCTCACAATATAGATGTGCCAAATTTTCCACAGTTAGATTCTGCATAAAGAAATGCTGGACCACACTTCCTTGCACAAACAGCATGGGGGAGGAGCAGTAGGAGGTAATAGGATGTGCCATGGCTGGCTGCTTTGGGCTGGCCATTTGATGCAGTCATTTTCCCTACCGCACAAGATTGGCTCTGTTATTGTGAATGGGTTTGAAACACTCATGTGTCCCAGGAGACCAAACTGGAGTGTTTCAGTCAATAATGCAGCCTCAGCGCTGTGCGCCTCTGGAAACAGTCCCAGTTCAGCAACCAGCTTAGCTGAACTAAAAGGAGGACAACACAAGGGGTTTCAGTACACAAATGTATACAAGCAGAGGGGGTATTTTATATATGTGTAACTGTTGTTCTGCTTATATCACTTTGCTCCGTACTTTTCACTGAAATCATGCAAGGTGGGGCTTTTTCCCACATCTCTGAAACCAAGCCTGTACTATATTTTGTATTGCCACTGACTAGCTCTTTTCTGCTATTACAAGGCATATTGAATCTTTGCCAGACATTTAATTAGGGGTAACTGTTTTAGGTAATAGGGGTTAAGTCTGGTAGGAATGGCCACTGGAATTTTTACCAGCATTTGAATATAAGCTTTTGTCACCACCAGCCTGGACCTTTAACTACAATGGTTGGATTGATAGGACTTTTGACTCTAAATCATGTCTTTTCACAGGCCATTTGAAAACAAATGAAAAAGTGTTTGAACTTCTCTTCAAATAGGTACACAACTCGACTGGAAATTTTAAAAGTGAATTGCTTCTTTTGTCTACATTTGCATTTTCATCCTATCACATTTGCACCATACGTGCAATAAGACAAGAGCTGTCACTTACACTTTCCCCAAAAGGACTAATTATTTCCCAAAATGTGTTTAATTATTTAAACACACAATAGTTCCTCTTTCTATTGAATTCATCCACTGCCTCACAGAAATTTAGGAGCACAAATTCTGCAAATGAGTCGCCTTCAATGCCTGTCTCCTTTTTCCTGGCAGACTGTTGATGGATGAACTCCAGCATTGATGGCTCAACTCTGCTGCACCAGCACTTCCTGCTGAGGGCATGATGGTATCACAGAAAACGACCTTGTCTTTTTTTCTGTCGCGTACGTGGTTCGCACTGTTACTTTCCATCATATCGCAGCAAGTCAACATGACATCACCTAAGCATTTACTTATCAGACAGCATGTCAACAGTTTAAAGGAAACATTTCTGTCTGCCAATCCACTATCTGAACCAAATTGTGGTAGGCTGCTGGTGGATCATGCATATCTACAGAAGCAAGTAATTGAAATGATCCATGGGTCAATACCCAGACATCTGTAATTTGAAATCGCAGTGGCTTGTGCAGCACATGTTTTATAGATCAGCCCTTTTTTCCACTTTTGCATGGTAAGATTATCATCAAGATGCAGCAGCGGTGTCGACATAGTTAAGGATATCCACGGAGCTTTTTATTTCAGATTGAAAGTAGCTTCTGAAGTTTATTAATATCTCAAGTGGAAGATAGAAAGACCACATTTTGAAGATAACACAATGTCGGTGCTAATGTTAAGCCCCATTCTTCTCTAGTGCTATACGACTAAGACAGTCTGTGAAAGTCTGTGTGCAGGAGGGTGTTAGGAGAAATGTGAAGAAAACTCTCTCATAAAACCCTAAGTACAGAGTGAACAAAAAATGGGAGCTGCAAGTTTAGATGGGTGAATGCAACAGTTGAACTCCAGTCAAGATTACTCTCTCTTCCTAAATAGAGAAATTCTTCTGCTTCTGCAGTTGCAAGAAATAACAAAAGAACTCTTTACCTCTATTCATTTTGTTTATAACTCCACTGGGAAGCAACAGTTCTGTAAATAATATCCATACACGAAGAAAAGCTTCTGTCTTTTTTTTTCCCCTGACTACATTGTCTCATTTAAGACAAGGAGCCAAGGGGAGTTCAGTTGTCTATGTTATGTGTATTTCCAAGTATGTACATACATTTGTTTTATACTTTCAGAGAATTCCAGAAAAGCTTACATTTTGGCCATAAGCCTGCAAGTAAATTCCAGCATTTTCTATGTCCAAACTGCTGTCACTGAAATTCTTGCAGACATGAACCTAATTTTAAATTAAGTCTTTTGGGTTTTTCAGTCAAGACAGAGATGACTTTTTAGTTGTTCAACAATTCTCCCAGTTTCTCAGGTGGATTTGCAGCCCAAGATATATCCCACAGAACAGGTCTAATAGCATTTGGCCAGCTTCCTGGGAAAGGACCACTGGAGAAAGAAAATCTTTAGACAAGTATCCCAGGCACTATACCACAGCTTGGTACTCTGCCTGAGACTTATAAATCACATAAAGCCAGCCAAGAAAATCCATCTTGTTTTCAATTCACTTACACACACACTTGCCCAAGATGCCATTGGGAAATGAATGACAATCCCTTCTACAGCATCCTATACTTCTCCCCCACTTTCACTGATGATCTTCCTCTGCTCCCAAGGAAAAGAATAGCAAAGAAAAAGCTCAATTCACGGTTCTCCTGACAAACACTCTGCCTTTCCTTCCCCTTTTCCAGAGACCAGACATGAACCTGGAGGCACACACATTGAACTGATTACATGGAGGTGGACATGCTCCTCACAGAGCTGTGCCCACAGCTCAACATTGTGATGTAAAGGCAACAGCATGACAGTATCCCTGTTTCTTCCAGTCACTAGGGTTAGCAAAGTGTGCCTTGGCATTTGGGGACAGCTAAAAAGAATGGATACAACCAAAATGTTTGCATGGAAAGGATGATTCTAACCATATGGAGCTACAGTCTCTGTAGACCTCTCCTGCTACACCCACACATTTCAATTTCAAAGCTTTTCTGCTCCATTTCTAAACCAGCTCTGGCTTCTTGCTTGTACGAGCATGAGAACTTGCATGCCAAGAGCATTTCCCCACAGGACACTCACAGTCAGGTACAACCCATTTTGTGCCAACAAAACTTTTCTTCTCTGGACTCTCTTCAGAGGCACTCTGAATTTGTTGCAATTTCAGTGATTTGGCTATCATACCATCAATTACTCTCTTCTGTGTATCTGTGATTTAATTTCATCCTCCTAAATAGAGCTTTTGAGGACTTTACCTAACTCCATTGCAGTGATTTCAGCCATCTCTCCTATTTTCCAGACATGGTTTAAAATCTGATCTTTCTTCTAAACTTAAAATTCAATCTAAGAAGTTTACACATTTTAAATACATGAGTTGTTCAATAGTGTATGTTATTAATGGACTTCTTTTTAAAAGAATGTAGTCCAGAGCAAACTCTGGCAAGATCTCATTCTAAGCACTGATCAGTATTTGTGATAGGACTTTGAAAACTCTGCATTAAGGCTTTTCCAGGCTACACTGTCTCTCCAAGACCAAACTTCATGAAATCACATTAAAAAAAATTCAAGCTGGATAGTATCAATAGTCTTCCTGAAGACGAGAACGAAACAGACCTACCACAGAATGAAACCAGATTCAACAGACAGGTTCAGAACGGTATCCTGAACATGTTAAAAACAGGTCTACGTGATAACATTCAATTGCCCTGTCAAAATAGTAATCTTTACCTTTCCTTGGTTCCCTGTCTCATAACATTCTGTCTAATACTAAAAATAAATGGGGCACTGGCCAGAAGTGTCCTTCAACTCCTTCCCACTCTTGTTCTGATCTCTCTGTCTCTTCTTTCTCTCACTGTTCATGACAGACTACCTGGGTATCTTTACCTGATTTCATAATTTCATAAATTGTCAACAAACAGAATAACACCAAAAGGCTTCGTTGTTCTTATCAGGGCTGAAGGGAAGCATTTTTTTTCTTTTTTTTTCTAATTCATTCATCTTTAGTGTCTGCCTAAGTCTGGATCTTACATTGAATGGATCATTAATCCAACTAATGCTGCACAGGGGATCCGTTGTTTCCCAGCTGTCTTTAGCTATGCCCATTTCTCCATTCTGTTCTTATAAATAAATGAACCGCACTGAGCAAGACAAGAACTGGCACTGCAAGCCCCGTATCAATATATTGAGATGAGAATATACTTAAAGATGAAACTAAATAAAGTATGGACAAGTACAACAGAATTTTTTTTATGCTAAACCCAAAACAATGAGAAGCTTTGAGGACATCATGGCAGAAGAAGACCTAAACTGGTTTACCACAGGGCAACGTGATAATTACAGTACTGATTTACATGGACCCCTTATTATAAATTATGTTTGCTTTGTAAGAATGACAAATACAGACCTCACATGCAGGCACACAAGCACATACATATAAAGGTCTCCTAAAGTCATTCTGAAGGCTGAAAATCAACAGTTAAAAAATGATGATAAATACATGGAGAGAAGTTAGCCCAAATATATACATAATGTATTTGCTATACTCTGCGGGAAAAAACCTTCCCAAATCAGTTTTGAAAGCCAAGTCTAAACAATATGAAAGCCTCCAGCAAAGGGGCATTCATCCAAAATCAATAAAATCAAAACACACACAGTTTAAAAAAGTAAGTTAAGAATTTGTCTATCCCAAGATTACCTTATTGTGTGGTTCCTCAAAGAAAATTCATTATTTAATCCATCAAAAGAACACTTAGGATTTCATTGCTTCCCTGTCTCTCCACACATTCCCTTGTTACAAGGTAAATTCCTTCTCAAAACAAAATCTCCACGGTACACAGCAACCTCACAACTCAATTTCCAGATGAGTCAATTCAGACAGAAACAGTATAAGTTAAAAACAAACAATCCAACACAGGAAAAAAAGGTGTTAGGACTCAAAACTCTCCTGCTGCTGAAAAAGGTTTTTTTCCAATGCAATAAACAGTCTCAGCTCAAAGAAACCATTAATTCATAGAGCTATTTAATGCTCTCCAGTGTCAGAAGATTAAGCAGTCTCTCTGCACACTTATTCCGAAGCCAGTTCTCCAAGTTTGAATATCTTCCAAAACAGTTCCTTACTTGAACCATATTTGCAACAAACATTTCCCCTTCCAGGGTGCACTTCCAACAGATTACTAGGAAATAATCACTGATGTCATTCCAGCAGCTTTGCCACATTGGAGGCCAAATGGATCTTGTACAAACTTGTCAATTCACTAGTGTGAAGCCCTAGGCAATTCAGAAGCAGTGTAATGATCCCTTCATAGCATGTGAGGTAAACTGCTGTAGCTCCAGTTCCTGCACAAAATAGGCATGGACACTGCTGCCAGGCCAGCAAGGCCTTTACCTGCCTGGCAGGTAAGAGCTGATCAGGTGCTGTCCATGCAGATTAAAACCAGCTCACGAGTTAGAAAACATGTCATGTCTCCTAAGACTTTTTAACTGTTCCCTGATCTTGGAACTACCTCCATGGGAATATAAAAAAGGCAAATATTTTAAGCTACCTTCGTTTTTGTTTCCTATAGGAAGAATTTGTATGTAGCAGCAGAATTCCACTCCAGCCATATTCAGGCATAAGAGTTTTGCACACATTGTAAGATTTAAATAAGCTAAAATTGCTGTCTCTTACAGTTAATATCAATATAATATCAATAATATCAATATTGATATTATTTTCTAATACATATAATAGAGACACACCAAAAAAATGGAGCTTCAACAGTTAAAGTCTAAGCATCCTAGCTAGCCAGCTGGCAAATCGCTAATGATTCTCCCCATTTGTAAACATCTTTATGCTTTGATGAGGTGATGCGAAATGGTAGCCAGTATGTGCTTGTCAGGAGGAATAATATCAGATTAAATTAATTCATTTCCTTAAGACCAAAAATAGATTTGTGCTCTCTTCCTCTTCTCACAGTAATTCATTCCCACTCACTTAGTAGCAGGATGGAAATCAAATGAATATTTAGGTGAATCTGCAGAGGAAATAGAAAGCAATGAGACTACTTTCTCCATGAAACCTGTACCGTAGGAGTCAGGCTTATGGGGGTGGATCTTTATGAAGGGCTGGAGCTGTAAGGAATTTAGTGGGTCAGAGAGTCCTCTTTGCTAACCACACAGCACATTGTTATTTGCTTACACACAAAGACTTCTTCTATGACAGCGTGTGCAGGATCCACAGCTCCACACAGATGGGATAATCCCAGGAAACTCACTGCAAGCACCAGTCCTTGCCTTCTGCACTGCACGGAATTATCCAGCTCTGCCACAACAAGGAACATGGACTGCTTGGCTCAGGAGGAAGCTTTTCCAAACCAGATGATTCTCTGATTGTGTCTAAAAATACCTCAAACTGTCATCAAAACACTTCAAGGAATTCCATAATGATATTTCATGTAATTTCATTATAATTTCATGTAAACTCCTTTTCTCTTGAGTCATTCTGAATATTTGTATACCAAAAGAACATTCAGTGAGCAATTCTCCAGTGAGCAAATAATTGCAAATCTTGAACTCGAACACTCACAATTAATGGTTTACAAAGAAAATAAATGTTAGTATCCTTGCTAAGATATAAGTATCCTTCAGGAATGCTTCAACACTGTGAAGTTTTGAGTCTCAGGAAAATGAAAATGGGCCTGTTTTCCTAAACTGTTACCTTTAAGTGCAAGTAGGTTCATCATGGAATAAATAGTCCTCAGGTCTGGATTTCAAAGTCCAGGTCCACATCTCGATTTTAAACTTCTGTTTCCAAAACCTAAATTTTTGCATGATGTTTAAATAAAAGATAGGGTTCCATTTCTTTCTCAAATGACAGAATTATTCAAATAAGAAAGAATGCTGTATAAAACTGGATTTTTGTTGAGCTATATTGTAAGTAGCTCTAAACTACCCTGAATGCATACCTGGCTGATTTGTGTTGGTAAATCTACCTATTTATTGTTTCCAATCTCTGACATACTGCTGCTTCCTGAGGGCAAGTCCAATACTGCAAAAACAGGAGTAACCAAGAAGAAACATATTGTAAGACAATGCAGGAGAGCTAAATATACAAGATGAAAGAGGAAATTGAATTTTCATATTACCAAAACGTGAAACCCCCATCAGCACTCAGAGGATACATCCACCTGATAAGGAAAACTGTTCCCAAGTCAGCATATAGGAAAGACAATGCAGATGTACCCTTCATCATCCTGCAGCAAAATACAGCAACATAATTGGGAAAGGAAGCCCTGCAAAACTACAGCCATGTACAAACAGGTTGTGCGTTTCAGACACTATAGTCATGTTCAATATAACATTTTCAAAAATCTCTACCAATTTCTAAGATACCACACTGTAACTACAATGTAACAGCAGATGAAATTATAATATCCAGATTTCCTTTGAAATTTTTAAGTATTTTTTCTTAGCTTGCCTTGAAGACAGTGTTGATAAGTCTTCCTGAACACCCTTTAATCCCAGTTACATTTTTTTCACTACCCAGAAAATGTGCATTCACATCTTCATGCATATTTGGTCCTTGGCTCAGAAATGAAAGGCAGCACATTATTCACGTTGCAATAAATTGTCCAGCCTGTACAACTGGCAGAGCTGATGTGCACAAATGCATAGGATTGCTGCTTCCTCTAAAATTCTGGGAAAAGAGACGTAGAAGCACAGTTAAAGAAAATGAGGCCATGGTTCCATGGCACAGAAAATCCCGTTTAAGGGCTTGCACACATGTGACATGAAAAGCTCCAACTCTGCAAGACAGAACTGCAGACCCATGCAGGTTGGGAGTCACCTGGTCCAAGTCCCTGCTCCAAGCAGAGCCAGTTACAGCCCCTGATCCAGTCCCCTGTCCACCCTTCACTGGACTCACTCCAGTACATCAGTGTCCATTGTACCAGTACAGCCAAACAGGGACACTGCTCTCCAAAGGCGGTTTCAAAAATGTTGAATAGAGGGGAAAAAGCACTTGACCTGCTGGCTAAGGTCCTGCGGCCCACAGTGGGGCTGCTCACTTTCTTTCACAAAGTGAACTTGTCCAGTTCAAATGAACTTGAATCCATCAGGACCACCAAGTCATTTTTTGCAAAGCTGCTCTCAACCAAACAGTCCCCAGCCAGTATTAGCGCATGGGATTGCTCCATCCCAGACACAGGATTTTCCACTTGGCTTTGTGCAACTTCTTTCAGTTCCTCTCGGACCAGCCTGACAAGATGTCTCTGAATGGCAACTCCCACTCGCCAGTGTACCAGTGTTAGGAAGCATTTTCATTCCATCATATGATTAAAAGGAGGCTTATAATTTTTAGTACAGAAGACAGGCAGAATAATACACCAAAATAACGAGAAGTGAAGAAACGTTAGTTTTCATGTAAATGCTACAGCCATCAAGCTATCAGCTCTTCCAGTTGACTTTGTTATGACCAGCTATCCATCGTAGAAAAAAATAAACCAACATTTTCAAAAAGACCAACATATTTCCAGAATACCATGGATTTCTGACAATTGTATTACTGGACAAAACATCATTCACAATGATGATATTTTATTCTTCAATGATTATTTAAACGCAAAGTCCTGGAAACCACAATATACTGGAAATACCTCTTTTTCTGTATGCCACAGGGTCCCAGTCTTTATGGTGACTGAGTTAAACCTGACATATCAGATTTGTCTCTAATGTAACATAGCCTACTTCAACAGAGCCTCTGTTCTGTAAAATTTAGTGGGTCTGAGGTCAGAATTCCTAGGTAAGTCTTCTCATTTGTTCAAAGTACTTTTTTTCTCCCCAATAAACAGAGGAAGATTTCGCAGCACAATTTATATGCTGTTTCATGAACACAAAAAATCCTTCATTTGTGCCAACCTCATCCAAAGCTGCTTTCTGTGACATGACTTGACACACTGGCAGATTCTTTGGAATATCCTTTTTTCTTCAGTTTTTCCTTTACTGTGTCATGTCTAAATCTATTTCAGTAGGTTTTCTCATTTACTGATTTTTTTTCATTTTCAATAGAGCACATTACTAATATTTTCCTACTTGCTGTTTTTTTCCTTTGGATTCAATGGATAATATTTTTATTCAGCTCTGCAGGTAATTTTATTGTGTGTTTTTGTCTTAAAAATGAAAAGAGAGGGACAGAGAGAAATCTCTCATCTCTTTTTTAGCTGGCATGCCCAAGAAACTGAAGTCTTCCAGACTGCCAGTAGCACTAACATCATAAAAGTATTTCATGTTTATTAATAATTCATCATATTCTGCCTTAAGAGAGTTCAAAAATTCACCAAGTCACAGTTCAGTAAGCTTGTTACCAAAGCTTCTGGGAAGATTAAAATGCTTATCATAATTATATGAAAATAATATGCAAAAAGGCTGCAGGAAGTTGCACAGAATGTTAAATGTGCTAACATTTTTACACTAAGACATTAACATCTGTATGTTCATACACTGACATATTGCCTTGTGTCAAATGATGCAAAGTTTCTAAAGTCTCAGACTTCAGCCCAGGTCGTGCAGCAGGGTCTTGTGGATCTTCTATAAGTACCACTCTAAAAAATGTCACATTCTGTTTCTAGAATCAGACTGGGTAGCCCATTACAGAGTAAGAGTGATAACAATGTATTTCTATTTGCATTTCATATGCATTTTCCTAACATCCACATTTGAACAATTCGGTCTGATCTATTTTTCTGTTTTTCTAAGAGGAGTATGCTGCTGCTCACACTATCTTCAGGCAGGTGAGGGAGTGTTTTGGAACTGCCACTGCTAAGGGAGACCATGCTACAAATCCCACGGATTGCACGAGTTTTATCATAACAAAACCCACCGGCTTTGACCCTCCATGCATGCCTTCCCTTCCTCCTGCAGGCTGTCTGGGGCTTTCTTCGGCAGCAGGCCTGCAGACAGAGCTGCCTCTGTGGCAGGGATGACCTCATCCACACACCACACAGCTGCAGAGGCAAGCTGTGTGCCCCCCATTCCAAACAACAGCTTTCTGGGGAATTTATTTGTTCACACATGAACAGTAAATCAGCGTTCAGCGTTTCTAAGTTGCAGAGGGGTTTTGCTTTGTGGGAAATGCCTAAGTGTGAGGTTTGTATTTCACTGTTAGGAATGAGATATAAAATGCATAATCCATCTAACAAAGATATGTCAGAAACAGCTTAGAGAATCCTGGCATATAAAGAGCTCTGCCTGCAGAATCAGATCCTCCACACAGCAGATCATGTACTAGACCTACACATTACAGTTAAAGGGCCAAACTTCAGTTCACATAAATAAATGATTTAACTAAAATGACTAAATAAGCCATTATATATTAAAAGCCTTCTGAGATGTGCTGTTAGGTCTGCCTCTCTGCTACCCCACGCCTATCACTAGATCAGCTACAGGATACAAACACATCTTCCCACCTGCCTGTTTTCCATCATGTCTCTGGGTGCAATGCCAGCCCCCCAGGGCTCACCCCACTCTGCCCAGGACCCCACACCAGCCCCCATGGCCAGCAGCCCCTGTCTCAGCTCCCCACGGTGGGTGATGGCAGGGCCAGGCAGCCAGGGTCCGTCCCAGCCGAGCCAGGAATAGGGCAGCTGGGGGCACCAGGGCAGCCCCAGCCCCAGGATCAGGCACCTCTCTGGGGACACGGACAGGCCAAGCCCAGGCTGGGATGGGGTTAAAATTTTTCCTAGGGTTAAAGGCAGCCACATATTCCAGAGGCTGCATGGTCCTCCAGAGCTGATTGTGGGGATAGGACACATGTGGCGTGCCTGCAACGGGAGCTCCCACAGGCCCTGGTCCTCTGGTCTGTCATGCCAGCTTCAGCATGTCCGGGCAGCACAAGCAGCCTCAAATCGCCCTTTTACTGAAGAAACCTCCGAAGAGAGCAGGAATGACACAGCCGGTCGGTTCTCTGCACAGGAGACATGTCTGAGAGGAAAAAGCTGTTGTAACCTGGCTTTTGTTGATATAAAAGCCAATTTTCCAATTCAGGGAACAGCCCCATGTCAGAATTGCAGCACACAAGAGTGAACAAACTACAGTTTTCCTCCCCATCTGGAGCCAGTCTGTCCTCCTGCTGCATGTTAGCCCTTACACAGTGTTTTATCAACCCCTCTTCTACATCTTTATTGATATTTGTTCCTGCTGGAGTGTGAGGTTTGGGATCTAGACTGACACTTGGAGTCTCTGCTAGTGATGAAATTCCAGAGAGACGAAAATAAGCAGTGTCCCACACTCAGTGAACCAGCACTGCTTTCCAGTGAGCAGGTTCTGGGCCTTTCACATCATGAAGCTGCAATGAATCACCTTTTGTGGAGTTTAATGCATGTACAAAGAATCCCTTCCCTGCATTTTTTCATCATCGTAAACTGCTTTTGATTGTAAAATGGCTCTGCTGTGTGGCACAGCCACACAGGGGACCTGCAGCAGACCTGTCTTGCTCTGATGAACCACTGAGCTGCAATTTGTACACCTGCTGTGCAGAAATGGGGAGCAGGGCTACGGTACCTCCAACCCCTGACATTGCCCCTCATCTCTGTAACAGCTCTGCGCAAGCCCCACGTTGGGGGATGGAAAGAGAAAGAAAACAGTCCTTGAACTATGAAATACATCTCGGGTATTTCAAACACTGACTGGAAAGAGACCTCTGATATTCTGGAGGCACCATCCCAGCATTGCTGACTTTATGAAATGTGGGGAAATTTGCCAAGAAACAGCAAGTTCACAGCAGGCAGCAGCCTTGAGAAGGTAGAGTAAAAAACCTAAACTGAAGAAAATGACTTATTCCAACAGAGTTTTCTCCAACTCTGCCACTTGATATAGAGTAAGGGTACAGGTACCTCAGTGTTATGGAGGTAAAACAGATGACTGGCAATCATGAAAATTTTGAAAATCAATGTTTGAGAAGCGTGGGATAGCTGTAGAAATGGCACAGTGCAAAGGGAAAGAGCTGTGAAATAGAGTAGTCAGACACAGATCTACAAATACGATGGATATTTTTAGTTGATGGCAAATCCGCTGTGGGAGGAGAAGGGAACGAGGATAGAAAAAGCAGTTGTCACTGAACTGAAAATCCTGTCACTGTTGCACACATCATTTCAATTTTGACTGGTTTTTTTTTTACTGAAAGCAGAGTTCTAGGCAAGAAATACATTTGAAATAAAAAACTGGGAGTTTCATTTTGAAAGTTGAGGCAAAGTATTCAGATTATTTTGGCATGTGTTGGATTTTCTTCAACATGAAATTCAACAAAGTCTCGCAAGTCCATACACTATTTTCATGCCATGGAATTTGCATCTTTCCATGAAAAATGTTTCAGTTTTGAATATTTATCCAACATCATCAGTAAGAGAGATTTTTGTCATGACAGGAATTACAGCAGAAAATGTTTGGTATTCTTAGCGTCCACCCTTCACAACATATTTTGCATAATACAGATTTTCTTCTGCTATATACCACTACAGTACCACGTGTCTTCACCACAATATAATGACTTTCAAAATAAAGATTACTTGCTGGATCTAACACAGCATTATATTATTTTTTACCATTCTAGAGAAATCAATAGAGAGGACCTAAAATACCGTGTAGAAAGCATTTTAAAATTAAAGGTTAGATTCCCTCTGGAGATGCATGCAACTCCAACTGCATCCCAACAGCAACACTTCATTTTTAAACAAAGGCAAATATTAACTCATTTTATTTGAACCACATACTTCCTAACTCTGCACACTGTTGCAGCAATTGCAAAATATGCTGTCTATTTGACAATATATAAAGCAGGTATGTGAATACAGATAAATTTCACTGAAATTGTAATGGATTTTTACAGCTTCACCTGCTCTAAATAAAGACACTCTTACAGGAGAGTAGAAAACGAGGGATGCAATGCAGCCAGAGCAGCCCAGTGAGAGGCCTTTGATCTCATTCCTCACAAGGACTCTGGGCAAGAAAAAACTGTCACACTCAACTATCAAAAAATAAAATCCCAAAGTGCCCTGGGATTACCTGGATGCCCAGGAAGGTGTTGACATGAAAGAATCATGGCCTGGCCTTTGACATGCTGAAACAGGGTCCTGTAACTGGTAGCATAGCTCATGGGCTGCCTTGGACCTACAGAAAGACCCTGTTGCAGGCAAGGGACAGCAAAAGGTGCCTGTCTAGCACAGCCTTCCACAGACACCCAACAAAATTCTAAGTGCATTGCTACTGATAGAAGCGTGTCCTACACAGCAGCCAGCTGTGTTAGCTGTTCCAGCAGATAGACAGGCAGAACAGAGGGAAACCTGGCCCCAATGAGGAATCTCGTACAGCTCTGGTGGTGCACGTGCATGCACGCACAGGCACATCCTTGGTTCCTCCAGCCTTGACCCTTCCCTAGAAGAAACTTCCAAAAGTCAATCTCATGGGCCTGCTCAGGCCTGACTCTCCTAATTTCGAAAAGGTCCACAGCAGGTTGAGGAAGGGTCTTTCCAAAAGACTTCCTTATGAATTTAATGAATATTCATCTCAGTCTCCACAAATTCCCAGCCTAAAGGGGAGGAAGCAAGAATCTGTCTGGCGGGTGGATACACCTCTGTACACAAAGGCACCCACATAAGCACACGTGCAAATATTCATGAGGGGATTTTTGAAAGTCTTTCCAAGGAGGTTTTTCCTCCAGCAAAAATGGAGCAAAAGACGAATACAGATAAGGAGTTTTAACTCTAATTCTCACTCATCTTTTTCTTTGAGCTTGCATTTAATATGCAGGCTGCAAATGTTGATCCACTGACATTAAACAGTGCCTATGCCCACACTTGTTCATAAAAGTTGTAAAAGCCAAAAAGCCTTTATAAACCTATATCAGCCACCCCCCACCACCAGTGACAAAGCAACATCAATACTGATAAAACATGAAGCTTCTTCAGAAACAAACAAAAACAAACAAACAAACAAACCCCCCCACACACACATAATCCTTATCTTCATCACCTCTTATCAATGATTTTAACATGCTGCTATTGGATGATCATTGCCCAGCATTCAAGTCTGTTTGCTGAGCCCAGTGATTCAGACAAAGTTGCAAAATTCACTGACCATAATTCACTGCACCACTGCCTTTTCTGCTAACTGCCAGCTCTCACCCAACTTGCAGGAGAAAGTGCAAGTGGGGACCAACCCATGGAGGAGTCTGGTCGGCCCTCTGAGCACCTCTAAGACCTGAGGGGAAGCTGGCATGTGCTACATGTGACAGAGTCCACCGCCGCCAAGCCACCACCATTTGGATCAACCTCCAAATCTGTGGGCATGATGATCAAGAGGCAGCAATGGGTTGGTGAGGGCTGACCTGCTCCTGACAGCACAAGAGCAGCAAAATGTGTTGCTCTACTTGTACCTCAGCTCACTTATGTCTCCCATTTATGGACTTATCCTAAGATCTGTCAGTGGAGCCATGTTTAACCAATTTTGTGCCAGAGCTGTGGAGGCTTTGCAGAAAACAAGGCAACTTGTCTTCCCTCAAAACCAGCCTTGCATCATGCTGAGTGCTGGATGACTACAGGAAAAAAAATCCCCCTTCTGTCAACTTCATCTCATGAGCACTAAGCACAAAGAAGAAAAAACACAGTGTCATTCAAAATGCTGCCTCTTTATAAGCGTAACAAATCCTCTGTGAAGAAAAATTACCAAATTGGTTGATTTGTTCACAGGGCCATTATGTATACAGAAATGTAAAAAATGTGTGTGCGCTATTTTCTGCATTCTTTTCTCAAAGCTGCTGATTGTTCGTGTGTGTGTGTAAATAAAGTTTTCACATTCATAATCAACCGCCTCCTTTTCCTCCCCTCCCCTCCTGCCTTATTCTTTTCATACTGCTTCAACCATTTGTTAGTAGCAGTAATCACCCAATGAGATTTGTCTGAGAAATTTCAGGAGAATCAAAATGAAAAAACATTCTTTTCTTCACATTTTCATGAAAGTATAACATTTCAGGCTCTTTTTCCCCTATGACTGAACACAAATTCACTCTTCTGAAAAACATACCTTTAAAATTTTTGGGCAAAGAAAATTGGAATGTTTTCCCCAACTATATGGAAATGATAGTGATATTGCAAAGAACAGGCTGTAAAACCTCCAAAAGAGACAGCATAGCGACAAAACACTTCCTTTGTATATCCAAAAGATCTGGGTAATGAACAATTGGAATACAGAAAATAGTCAAAGTCAATCATTTTAAAACACGCATAGCAGTTAAAATATCACATGCCTTTTTCTTTTATTTTTCCCTCAGGAAAGGTGTTTTAAGAATGGAAAGAGTCCCCAGCTCACTCAGTTCTCAGCTGGTGGAGTTCACTGCAGGAATGGCTTGATTCTGCTGCTTCCCCTCTCATCTGTTCACCCTCCATCTATACTGTATGCACTAATATTACAGAAACTAACTCAGACAATCTTGCTCTAGTCTTGATTTAGATCAGGGAGGAAGAAGGATATACTCCTTTTTACATAAAAAGCAGCTTTTTCACTTTTGGTGAGGAAAAACAGAAACAGGAAACAGGAAAGGAAAATGGGAAAGGGAAGGGAAAAAGAAAGAAAGAATGGAAGGAAGAGACAGAAAATGGAGAGTTCCTTTTTTCTTTTTTTTTTTTGATTCAGTGATACTTCAGATTGGCTTCAAGACTGACAGAAGGCAGAGCTATCTTATAAAAATAAGACTTTCCATCAAGCTTTATCAATGTCTTTCAAACTCTAAATCATACCGCAGTCCTCATAACTCATAGTAATTTATGCTCATAAGGTCATAAGGCATTTTTCAGGATACTTGACTTTAACCTGGCTTGAGACTGAGAGACTGCAAGTACATAATTGTTCTTTAGTTACCCATCAAAGTTGATATCAAATCTATGATTTTTTTATATGCTAACTTGATCTGTTTTCACAGGCCGACTAATAAATTTTGAATTAAACTGTGGCATGCAATACATTAAGCATCTCTAGATCTAGAAAATTCTCTAGGATGAACCTTTTAAATATAATCAGTGCACTGGTTAGAACTAATTCAGCTTGATTTTCACTAAAGACTAAAACTATGAATAAGATGGCATTTTTAGGCAAAAGAAAAAAGTGGCATATTTTCTCCCTAGTCATGCAAAGATATTTAGATTCATCAATCCCAAATTCATGAGGAATTCTAGAAACTGTGGTTTGGACAAAAAGAGTGTGAAATTTTCTGAAACATGACTGGATTACATACCATTTATAAAACAAAAGAATCCAGATGTCATTGACCCGCACAAGTCACTACTAACACTGCACACAATTGAAGTACATTTGTGAACCTTCCCGGTAGAATAGTGTGTTTGTGTTTACTGCTAGAACAGCTTGTCATTATCTGTTAGGCATTTTCATCCATGACTTTCCAAACAGTTTTATAGTGTAGAAAATCAAAACTAAGCCTTTCCCTTGTAATGGTTTCATAACTACTGCAAGATTTACACATTACCTTAAAGTGCAACAGATGGATTGCTAGCAGGAAACCACGAAATTGTCAGGAAGACAGTAAGAAAAGGAAAAAATAGAAAAAATTTCAAGAGCTCTATATATAGCCTTTGAACTACCATACTACTCATCTGTCATCCTTGTGAATGACTATTCTCCTGGAAAAGTATATTCTTATCCTAGCAGGAAAGTATAAGGGCCCACAGGGCTTCTTTCCCAAACTATGAATAATGGACCAGTTGCAACGCATTGACTGTGATGTGCCCTAATTTTTATTATAGTGCATTAACATTAACTGAGTTACATCATTATGACCAGAGTAAAAGACAAGCAAGGTAATATTTCTGTAATAATTTTTTTAATTTCCTATTTTTCCGTCTTTAGATTTGCAGGAAAATGTCTGCATTGTGCCATGACATAAGTATTTAGCATATTTCCCACAGTATATCCAAGGATTTCTGGCCAACTTTCAAGACCCAGACTTAACTCTTTTTATACGATTTAGCTAAATCATTCTATCGATGGCTACTTATTCCGTGGAGAAAAAAACCATCCTGGCTAAAATTTTTTTAAAACCCTTCCTGCCTATACTGCTACAAAATAGTAACAAGTTATTACTCTTATCAAGCATCAACACAGGGTATGGAGAATACCATTCATTACGAAAAAGTCCAGACATATAGGGAGGCCATATACAGGAAAAAATAAGTAACTGAAAGATGAATCGTTAAAAAAAAAATTAAAATGAGAGAGCTGACAAGAAGAATTTGCAGAAAGAACAGGCTACTTTTTAGAAACATATTCGCAGGTTGAGACAGAGAAATTATTTGTAATTGCTAGACATGTAAGGGGATTTTTTTTTTAAGAGAATGAATGGTTTGCATGCTTTATATTGATGGCAAAATATTTTAGTGCATAGTAAAAATCTTCTAACCATTCTGGAGGCCTGGTGTCCCCATCAGCAATACTAGAGGCTTCTACAGCAGGTTATAAACACCTACTTCTCTCCCGGCATTAAGCATTTGGATGCTTTGTAGTTATAAAAACATATGGCACCTGTGACAGCAGCTACCACAATTGGGCAATTAGGGCAAAATCTCTTCCAGGCCTCCTCACCCTCCCTGACCATACTCAGGAAGGAGGCTGAGGAAGAGCAGAAACCCAGGAGATGAAGGGAGGAAAGGTCAGAGGCACACAGACATCATGGCTGCGTCGACCGAGACCAGAACAAGTTGCAGAAAGTGAAGGATGATGTGCCCTGGCAGAGCCTCCTGACTGTGAGAGGAGCCGAGGGAGGAAGCTGCAAGCGGGCACGGTGCTTTATGAAACATGCAAATGACAAAAGCTCTGCTCCAAAAAGTGCTCGATCTCCTCATTCCTTCCGAACCAGCCAACCGCAGCTCCTGGAGCCAGATCAGACACCACGCCACATCTCACTGCACCACCTCGGTGTGCCGTTTTCCAAGAGGTAATCTATTTGCCAGCTTCTATTTTTGTCAGACCAACCTGTTCCCTGAAGCATAATGAAAACTCCTTGCCAGATCAATTTGTTTCTGAAGTTTCCTGGTTGCCAGCTCCACTCTGAGCTATTTCATTTTGTCTGCATGTCAGAACCATTAGTCTGGCGACTGCTTAAATCTTTCCTTATTGTCACAGGGTGGGGGGGGGAGGTGCGGGATACTCACAAAATGAAGCAAAATGCCTGCCCTGCGGAGACAGTGCTCCAAGTGATGTGGCAGCATAGAAAAGTACTAGCAGTAGCTGCTGCCACCACCCAGCAGGAGTGGTGAAGGGTTTTGGGGCATTTCTCTGCAGCTGTGCAGGAGGCACAATGCCGAAGGGAGCAGGAAGGAGCTTTCAGCAGGGGCTGGAGCATCGTCCATCAGGCAGCTCTCATGGAGGGCCCTGGGAGACACGGCCGGGAGGTTTCAGATCCTGGTGTGGTTGAAACCTGCCGCTGAGATGGCGTTGCAATTAGCTGAGTAATCCTACACCATTCATGGCCTTGAGTGGAATTTTTTTTTTTTTTGGACCCAGTGTGATACTTTGTTCTGTCAGGCAGTGAATGGCAAAGGCCAGTGTCCAAGAAGGGATGAGTCAGGTTATGTGGACAGAAAAAGGCATCAGATCTGCAGCCCTGCAAGAAGAGTGTGAGGCTGTAAGCGTCTTCGAGAGAGGCGCAGGGGTTTTATGAAAGGCGGTGCTGAGTCATGAATGACAGCGAGGAGACAAAGGGAGATTGAAGGTGAAACAGAGTATACACAGAGAGGATTACCAGGAAAAAGCGTGCGTTTCATATTATCCTTTCCATTCTTTAGGGCTTCACCGGAAATTATGTACCTTGGTTTTTGAAAATAGCTTGCTGCAGAACCTATGTGTGCTCTGCTCTTGGTTCATTCTGCATGCTTTGCTGTGAACTAGGGCAGTGCCGATTAGATAGACAGCTCATAACCGGGGGGGGGGGGGGGGGGAAAGCTGATGTAATTCCCCAGGGCTCCTTCTTTGGCTTTGCAATTGCATAGCTACACAGTCTCCCAGAGTAATTGTCTTGAACAACATCCCAGCCCCCCTCTGCACTGAGGGACCTTCTGGCTGCTTTTCTTTGCCTGTGTTTTCTGCTTTATGTATGAAATGAAACAGGGAGAGTGAAATCAGAAGAATGAAAAAGGTGATGAAATTTTCAGTTCAGACACAGAAGGTACATTCAGTACTGGATGTCAGAGGGAAATCTGAGAAAGAGGCTTCTGCGTTCCAGACTCTGACTTCTCTACGGATGGGGTGACACTGAAGTGGGAGGCAGCGAACACAGACAGGCTGCTGATCCTCTGCAGCAGAGGCCCTTTCCAAACGGTATCAGCCATGCAGACTCCGCTCAGATCTCTGCCTCCCTTTCCAGCACACCACGGCATTGGTTAATTGATTCTGAAAACCTGCTCCTCGATCACACCCACAGGTCTCATAAATGTGCTGCAGTTAAAATCATCTTGGCCTGAAGGCTGAAGGATCACATATATATCCAAGCCCTTGTCTGAACCCCCCAAAACATGAGTCTAGAGAAACAACAAAAAATCCGCTTTCAAATAAGCAGGAAAACACAGACACGCTGAAGGTCTGTTTTAAAGAAGCAAATGCTGTGTTCCCCTAAATCTGTGACCACTCATTCTAAAAATCAACATCTGAGGAATCAAAGCAGATTCTCAGATTTGGAAGGCCAGTCACATCTGAATGTAAATAAGCGTTTATGTACTTGTGGAGGAAAATAGTTTTACATTATATTGCAAACCAGCCTGCTGCCTCCGTGTCTCTTTTCCCCACCTGAAAAGTAGGTCAACAGTCCTTATGGCTTTGAAAAGCTGAAATGAGGAATGCTTGCTGAAAACAAGCAGGGTTTGAGTCATAAACAGAAAGAAATACTAGTTTTACCTTTTGTATGTGAGACTTCAGGATATAGTTGGAAGACAGGCACCACTGCCTGTAATCTGGCATGAGAGCCCACTGCAGCCCAACTTTTCCATACTCTGCTTCATTATCCACGCAAGTGGATGAGTTGCAATATACTGCCTGCAGCAACATAAAATCAGCACTTCTCTCATGAGGAACAAGGGCAAAAAGAGAGAGATGGGCTAGGAACGCTTTAAAAACAAGGAGCTATTTGGGTAAAGGAGGATGGGAAGGTGGCCAAAGGATCAGATGATTCAGCATATCCCACCATAACTACCAAGAACATTACAGAATAAATGGGATATTAAACTATTTATGGATGCTTGCATCATCACAACAAAACCCAAAGGAAAAATAGTAATTACATTTCTTGCCTTGTCTTGGAATAAACATCTACCAAGGGCACTATGGATTTTATGGTCCCAAAACCAGCAAATACAAAAGAACTTGTATTTCCCCTGTGACAAAAACACCTCTCATTTAAAAGGATTAGGAATTGAAGCATTTTTAAAAGTGACTGGGAAGGCTTCTGTTTTCTGAACCCAATGTGAAGCAGTTGCCTGTTACGGTGTAGCAGGAAAGCTCTCTACAGAACCAAACATGCTGCACTTAGGCCAGTACATGCTCACATACACGCATACAAACACAGTTTCATTTGTAACCATGACTGGTGCAGTTGCATATTTTTCTTTTTAGTTTTCCTGACAGCCTACGGAGAGGACTTTATTTTACTTAAACAGAGGAGAACGCCTGGGACCATGTGGTTCTGGCTGCCCCACTTAATTCCATTACACAGTAACTGCTCAGAAAAAAAAATCCTGGGCAAAATCTGAAGTTTATTGATATTCTTAGATAAACATGACTGCATATGCATTAGTGAGGCAAACTGAATAATAAAACCCCAAACAATCTAGGATGGAATAATAGCATTTTGTTCAGCAATACAATGAATTTTCAATAGCCCTTTAAAAAAGGTATTTTATGACTTTGGTTGAAATTGCAAGCATTGGTGGTGTTTGTAATGTGTCCATTAATTCTGATGGATCTTTGTCAAGTTGCAGCAGGATTTTTATTTGGATTCCCTCCATCATTAGGTCTTATTTTCCTGTCAGTTCGCCCATTTTGTCATGAGTTTCCTTCACACAACAGACTGGGCAAAATACTTTCAGCAGCAAAAGAAATCAAACTATCTATAAAAATAAAAATATGTTTTAATAATTATTTCCAAAAATACGGTTTATCAGAATGTATAACATGAATGCTAGATTCATGGTAGTCATTTCAGTTTTCTCAAGCATACAAAAAAGCTTTGCTTTTCCTTATTTTCTTCTAAAACATAGTGGATACACTAGGATTCTATTTAGGACTCTTGAAACGTGTTAAAAGAGCCCAAAAAATGCTAAGTGGTCAAACTCAGCTGTGATGAGAGTTGGGGTTTAAGCTGCATAGCAAGTTTAAATTAGTGAGAAAAGGGGTAGATGTTAAGATTTTTCCGCTGGTGCTGGTCTAACACTCAAAGCTGATTCCAAAAGCTTTTAAATCACACTGGAAACTTCTCACAGGCAGAACTGATCCTATGTTTATTATGGACACTATTGTAGATTTAAGTAAACATCAGTTTACACCAAGCCTGAACTCTACTGTCCCCTTTACTTGCTTCTGCTGAAATCCTGCTCTTATGGTTCCAGGATCCGAGTCACTTCTTGTATTAATCAGTGCAATTTTCTGAGATTACTGGAATGGCACTAGATTAAGTCAGCAGAGAAACTGGCTCTCTGTGTGTATCCTAATTTTACATCCCCATGAAATACCACATCACTCACATCAGTCTGGCTTTCACACTTGGAATGAGTTTCACAGCGCTCTCTCGCAGCGCAGCCTCATGCCATCACTGACTTGGCTGTTTAATCTGTCCCAGGATCCCCAGAGAGACCTCCTAGAGACCTGTTCACTCCAGGCAGCATTTGACAGACTGGGGCTTTTTCTTCTTATTTTTCTTTTTTTTCAAGTTTAGTGAACATTCAGAAACAACTTCAGGAAAGACAAGAGATGATGCATTGGTATCACAAAGAAACGAAACTCCTATTTTTGTTGTTTTGACCAAGGTTGCAGAGGAGGCTGCAGCTGCATCACTCCCAGGAGGTTCTGTGATGCTGGGCAGATCAGTACACTGCTCCTTCTGCCAGCTCCTTCTGGGCTGACATGGATGATCATGGCACAGAAAAGCTGGAGAGGGGTTCACAGATTTTGGTAACACGGAGGGCAATCGGCACAGGGAGGGCAGGCATTGGTTTGCTGTTCCACAGCTCTGCAGAGGACAACAAGCTACAGTTCTTGCCATGACCTGGTGAGGGAAGGATGGAAACTCAACTTGTCCAAATGCTTTTATACTCCCACTGCCTAAAATCCCCAAAATGATCCAGACAAAGCTGTCCTGTGAGGGATCTTCCCGCGTATCAGTGCAAAACTGCAGTCCCCTACACACTGCTGCCGTCTGGGCTAGAGTAGCATTTATGGGTTAAGACCTTCCACACTCTAAACCAAGACTTCTAGACCACCTGCCCCTTCCCTCACCCCCTTATTCTGCTTGAAAATTTAGAAGGAAATACTCTACACAAGCAGTTTTTTTGTGAAGGTAATGTGACCCATTGAATGCATAGCTTTCTTTGCTCCAGAACGTACAATGTGGACGATTAGTTTTTGGGGAAAAGAAAGAGCTGCAAGATACAGGTACACCCAATTCTTTGGTTTGTGTTTGAACCAAAGTAGATTTCCAACAGGACAAGAGGACACAGTCTTAAGCTGTACCAGTGGAGGTTTAAGTTGGACACTGAGAAGAATTACTTCACAGGAAGGGTGACTGGGCATTGGAATGGGCTGCCGGTGGAGGTGGTGGAGCGACCATCCCTGGAGGTGTTTAAGGAAAGACTGGATGTGGCACTCAGTGCCATGGTCTAGTGGGCAACGCGGTGTTGGGTCTCAGGTTGGACTCAATGATCTCCGAGGTCTTTTCCAACCTAATGGATTCTGTGATTCTGTGATTTACAGAGATGCCCCGGTACAGTACCGGCCCTTTACAGCCTGGAGAACCACCTGGGCTGTGAGGGAGCCCCTGGGCCAAATAGCCCCTTTGGTCCCGACAGCACCAAAGCCCACAGAGGACCCGTTTTCTCCTTTACTGCAGTAAAACCAGCCCGGCCGCCCACCAGCCCGGCGGTGCGGGGGTGCCGGGACACGGGGTTCTGGCCAGCAGCTCCTGCGGTGTTGGAGGTGAGGTCCCCGGTCGGTGCCGCCGGGCTGAGCGGGCCCGCGGCCCCCGCCGAGGCCATGGCGGGGCCCCCCTCTCCCCCCCNTCCCCCCCGCCCCCGCGGTCACGTGGCCTGGCCGGGGGAACCCGCGCTTTGTGGCGGGGTCAGCGCCGGCCCCGCGCCGCTACCGCCAGCCCTGGAAGAGAGGGGCACTCCCGCCCGGCGCCGCTCCCTCACCTCCTGGAAGGTGCGGGCGAGGCCCCGTGTCCGCCCGTGGGCAGGCACAGGGGCTCGGCCTCACCCCTGTGAGGGCTTGGGGCGACGGGTATCACTGCTGCTCAGCAAAACGCCTTGGGGCGGGCGGGGACAGCCGCTCCTCGCCCCTGCGGGCATTGCCCCCTTCGCCTTCATTCTCCTCCTCCTCCTCTGCCGCCCCTCGAGAGCTGAAACTGAGGGGGCTTCAAAGTGTAAGTAAGAGCGGAGGATAATTTTGTGGCTTCTGTAGCGGAATGCAGATACGATGAATTCCCCTCGCAGAGGCTTCTCCCTCCCCATCTTCCCGGAGAGCAGCACCAGTCAGATGGGATCTCTTGAGGCACTGCTAAGACTTGACCCACCGGAACCAGCGGAGGAAAAATGCTGTTACATCGATACACAAAGTGCCCTAATCCCCACTGCTTTCTTTGCTTGCAGGAAAACTTTCTTCGATTTTTCTCTCCTTTCCAGGCTTAATGATCAATTAAATAAATACCAGCTTCAAGTCACCTTTCCTACACCTTTCCCCTCCCGCCCCCAGCCCTCGCGTGCAGACATCTGTTTGTGGCTGCCCGCGCTAAGCCCTTCCCTTGGAGCCTCGGTGTGCTCAGGGGCCGGGCAGGGAGAGGAGCGGGGGGAGAGCTGGGTTCTCGTCCTTTGACCTCTGTTGGGATAAGAAAAGCAGGTTAAAAGGTCAAGGAAAACAATTGCAAGGCTGCTATTGCTTGAATAGCATGCCAAATAAACTTATCCTGGGGATTTGGAATGATCCTTTTATGGGAATTTCTACCTCCCTCGGGATTGTGCAGGCTGACTTTATGGGGCATGCTCAATTATTTTGGGGGAGGGGGCGGCAGTGCTGGAGCCCTTCTCAGCACCCTTGTGTAAGGACGCTGAAGTACAAGGGAGGAGGAGGGCACTGCGGCCTGGTTTAACTCTTGTGAGCTGACCTGAAATTTGTCAGCCGATACATTGACTTCTTCCCTTCTGAATTATTTTTATTCTATAACGTCAGCATATAAAATCAAGGAGAAAATAAAGGCCTGCAGCGCTTTTTTACACAAAGTGCACTACTGTTGACTCCATTTACTAAAGAAGTTACTGCTGTATACGAGAGCAGACCTTTCTCTAAGTCCGAATAAAAGAATACTTTGTTATCAATAGCTGCCTGGTAGTCGTGGGGCTAGACCCTTGTTTGAATGGCTTCTCTGTAGGTACATTTGGTTGGTTCTATACTGTTCAAATTTTAGCTGAGTAAAGTGGCAAGCCAGCACCTTCCTTGAGAAATCAGTCTCTTGGAATAAACTTTCACACACTTCGAAATTCTTCAGAGCTTTTTAATAAAAATAATGGAGAAAAAATAAGTATTTAAGAAAACTTCAACAGAACATTTCCTATGTTTAATTTTTTAGAATTTTATAACAAAGGACATTTTTTTAAAAATTACAGTTTCTGAAGATAGAAAGTCATTGGATTTTTTCCAACCAGTTTTTCATCTAAATCTTTATTCTTTTTACCGTGTTGGTAAGAAATTCTGGACAAACCCCCAAAACCCTAACGAAACCATTCGTGGTTGTGAGGCACTTCCAAGAGACACCAGCAGCCTTTGATGTCCGACAACAGGGGGAGTGCTGGTGAAAGGGAAGCCCCAGAGCGCTGGCTCTCTCCTTACTGTGCCATCGCCTTTGCGCTTGGGTCAGGGCCTGATCTACCAGTTGTACCGGTTAGTGGTGGAAAAAACCCAGCCCATGTGCGCAAGGCTTTGTGTAGGCACAGTTATAGCCCGAAGTCAAAATAGGCAAGTATGCACCAGTCTGGCACATGGAATGTGCCGGGCACATCCCAGCACCAAGGATTTCCTGCATTTGCATGTGTAAGGAGACATACTGGGGTTGTGGGCTATTCTGAAGTGCTGGTAACCCCAACAAAGAAAGTCCTTTTGATGTAGGGAATTGGTTGGAAGTCTTGGATGAGAAAAGAGTTGCAAGAATTGATATATTGAGAAGAAACAGTGCTTAGTTAATCAAAAGGTTTATTAATGCAATGATCTTTTTGCATAACATAATGAAGCAGAAAATATTTCACTGCATTATAGTGCTGAAGACACCTCTATAGGTGCAGTATAGATGCAGAACACAGAGGTTACGTAAATTGTGATAGGTACATTGATAGGTACGTTGGTATTTTTTTAGTAAATTTTCCTCTTAAGAAGATAGTAGTTTGCTTGCAAGTACTGGGAGATCCTGAGATATGAGTGGACAGTATTCCGAAACATTTCTTGAAGTATAGGATCCATGAATCCTGGTTCTCTGGCTTTTGTTCTTAACATGTCTGTGTTATAAAGTGTTGCTGCACTTATGCATAAAAGCCTTTTGTGAGTAAAACTTCCGTGGTAGCCAGAGAAGTGTGCTGACCTCAGGGCTGTGCTGATGACTTTTGAAGGTCTGTGATTAGCCATCACATTCCCGAAGGCAGCTAGGAAAGACTGGGAAGACCAGGGAGGTCCAAGTGGGCCATTTCACCTCACCTCTAGCCTGGCCCATCGTCTCTGTTTCTGTATAAAAGCCCACGCACTGCGAGTCCCCAGGGAAGCTGCACACTGCTGACCGCAGCAGCAGCAGGGGGCTGGGGGATACCCCTGAATCCCTGCAGAGACGCAAAACTCCCTGGGAATATTCCAGTGGCTGGGAGTAAAACTGGGGCTCATGGGCAGGCCCGAAGTTGAGTTTCCATGGGGAGATGGTCATCAAGCCTCATTGCTGGCCCTATTTGCAGTCTAGGATGTACATGCATGCAGGCTGTTGTTTCATCATTCTTGTGCCTGGGGGTAAAAAGAGGCTCTGTGTTCTCCTAAGAGGGGAAAATAATGCAATAATTTTAACAGAAAAGTCAGTCATGTCTTTTGGGGGGCAATAAAAATACTGCCCTTCTGTGTGAAACTGCAAAACACAGTAGGTTTGCTGGGCACAGGAAGGGCCCAGCTACCACGACTGTGTGTCATTGCCGTTCACCCAGGGCTGGGAGAAAAATAGTCCCATCTCCTTGCTGTTGCTATGGGAACTTTTTCAGAGTTCTCACAACTCTTCTTTCAAGGCTGCTGGAACAATGAAGAATATTGAGCAAAGAGTATCAACCATCATCCAAAGCACTTTAACAAATACCAAGTTTTATTTAAAACTGCACCACCATCAGCTCTTGCCAGCTCTTGTCTAATTACTGTTGCAGCAAATACGGTGGCTTTCCAAGAACTCTGCTGCAGCTCCCCACAGCTCTGTTGCTCATCCATGTGGGTCACCTACCGAGTCACACTTCGCCTTGCGGTAAAGCAAATTCTGTGTGCGTTTCTTTAGGATGGTGCAATTAATTTATTTATTCAAGCAGTTCTCTGAAACATTAGAATAGAAAGGCATATGGTGTGGCCTACTTGCACAAGTCAGAGTCAATTTGTTATTTTCAGCACTGGTAACTTACTACGTTTGATACTTCTCAATTGATTCACTTTTGTGCCCAACTCTGATCTTTAACGCATTAACCTTAAGAAACCTGGATTTTAAGCATATGCATGTATTCTCTAACACCACAAATGATTTCTTGGTGCAGCTATTCCTTTACCTTGATTCTTTATACTGTGTGGACCACATTTTCAACAGCCTACGTCCAGGAACCTATTGCAGCACGAAAGTCGTGACATCCCTATGGACAACAGTTCTTAATCTCCGAATCAGTCACATGTTTAAGTCAGGGCATTTCTTGGTTTTCACTCAAGGGGAAATTTAAAATTTTTTTAAATTATTTTTCCAGGGTCTACCCTGTATGATAAGTCTGTGACAATTTTTTTTTAACTGTTTCTTCTTAGGTTTAGAATTAGTAATTGTCTCTAATTTTATGCAATATCATGCCTAGTGACATCAGCACAGTACTGACCTGTTGCATTGAAATAGAATAAATTTTCTCTATTAGATTTTGGGAGTAGGAAAAAGGGAGAGGTTTTTTTAATTTTAATATATATTATATATATAATTATATATATATATAATTTTAATATAACCTCTCCTTATGGATGCTTTCTTCTCTTAGAAAATGGTGGAAAAAGAACTAATTCATGATACAGATGGTGAAAGGAAACCATAAGAGAGAAGTACTGAATGTGAAATCACACTGCTACTGACCACAGTTTCAGGCATACAGGTGAGTAAATGTTACAGAATCAAAATGTGTGTGATTCTTCTTTAAAAATTAGTAAAAATGGGAAGCTCTTTATTAGAACCATTTCTGTGAGTTTGAGCTTAAATATTATATGTGTGGCTTTATGTCAGTGAGTACTTGAGAAAACTGGCAACTGAGCTGCTGGGCTGCACTCTCTAGGCTCGTGTGAAGGGCTGCTGTGAAGATCAGAAAATTACATCCCTCGGCTGCAGTTTGCATAGGTGCACACACCATGCTCTATTCCTTGGCTTTCTGCCATTCTGGAATCAAGGCAGGGAGTGAAAAACATGAAACTCTTCTCTCCTGTTGTTTCGGAGGAAAAGAGCCCTTAACCCTCACCACATCTGTCTGCTCTGGAGCTGGGAGCTGAATGCCTGCTTGCAGCATGGTGATATAATCCTGCTTGGAGGGAAATGAAACTTGGAGTTCATGAGGAGATCTTCTAGAGCTGAATGAACCAAGGGCTGTTGTAGTGTGGAGATGTGTGGTAAGGCTGGATGGTGTTTGGCTTCAGAGAGCTCCCGCAGTATGGGAAGTAGTATGTCTATGGCCGCAAGTGTTCAAGGTGTTCAGGTTGCTCCCCTGCCACCCCATGCAGCTGATGCACGCTTCAATCAAACCTTCCTACAGTGTACAGTGACATAATCTAGGATTTCACTCTGTGCTTCTGCTTCTCATGAATCCTCATCTCGGGAACCCCCAGTTCTTTTCCCCCACTGAGGGGTGTGCTGGCTGATGACTACACACACTTGTGATTGCGCTTGTGGATGGAGTGTGGCAAACAGTCTGGTTGCCTTTGGTTTGGGACGGTGGGGCTTGGTGGGAAGGTCAAAATCCTAATAGTTCTCATTCCCACGAGAAAAAAGTTATATGTTTGTAACCATGGCCACAGCTCTACAAGCATGGCTCCCTCGACAGCCCGCCTCTCCTCCCTTCTTCTGGGACACCAGATGTCTTGAGTAGCTGGGCAGCAGCTGGCTTTGCCAAAGGAACCACCACATGGCTGAGGAGAGGAGAGAAAGCACGGACTGCCTGGCACCCTGAGGGGATGGGGTCAGCCCAGAACTAGCTTAGGGGTGCCAAGCAAAGAGAAAATGAAACTTGATTCACACTTTCAGCTCAGCTGCACACATTTTGTGTTGTCAAAGGTGAACAACTGTTCGGTCCAGAGTCTCAGCATGATGGGCTCTGCTCACAGGGTTTAGCTGAAACAAAGTTAAATGTGACTGCTGAGGGGCAGAGAGGGAATGACCTGTGAGGCCGAGTTCTAAAAAAAACCCCACTCTTGTATCAGTGCAGTTGCTGCTGCTGCAAGGTCACACAGCAAAGGAACATTTTTCATCCTGAAGTTTTTATTGTAAAGATGATGTGGACATTTTCCAGGATCAAGGAGCAGGAGAGATAAGGGTGATTTCAGGGCGCTGTTTTCAGAAGCATGGCTTCAGCTAACTCCACCAGCNTTCTCTGAAACATTAGAATAGAAAGGCATATGGTGTGGCCTACTTGCACAAGTCAGAGTCAATTTGTTATTTTCAGCACTGGTAACTTACTACGTTTGATACTTCTCAATTGATTCACTTTTGTGCCCAACTCTGATCTTTAACGCATTAACCTTAAGAAACCTGGATTTTAAGCATATGCATGTATTCTCTAACACCACAAATGATTTCTTGGTGCAGCTATTCCTTTACCTTGATTCTTTATACTGTGTGGACCACATTTTCAACAGCCTACGTCCAGGAACCTATTGCAGCACGAAAGTCGGGACATCCCTATGGACAACAGTTCTTAATCTCCAAATATGAATCAGTCACATGTTTAAGTCAGGGCATTTCTTGGTTTTCACTCAAGGGGAAATTTAAAATTTTTTTAAATTATTTTTCCAGGGTCTACCCTGTATGATAAGTCTGTGACAATTTTTTTTTAACTGTTTCTTCTTAGGTTTAGAATTAGTAATTGTCTCTAATTTTATGCAATATCATGCCTAGTGACATCAGCACAGTACTGACCTGTTGCATTGAAATAGAATAAATTTTCTCTATTAGATTTTGGGAGTAGGAAAAAGGGAGAGGTTTTTTTAATTTTAATATATATTATATATATAATTATATATATATATANGCAGTTTGCATAGGTGCACACACCATGCTCTATTCCTTGGCTTTCTGCCATTCTGGAATCAAGGCAGGGAGTGAAAAACATGAAACTCTTCTCTCCTGTTGTTTCGGAGGAAAAGAGCCCTTAACCCTCACCACATCTGTCTGCTCTGGAGCTGGGAGCTGAATGCCTGCTTGCAGCATGGTGATATAATCCTGCTTGGAGGGAAATGAAACTTGGAGTTCATGAGGAGATCTTCTAGAGCTGAATGAACCAAGGGCTGTTGTAGTGTGGAGATGTGTGGTAAGGCTGGATGGTGTTTGGCTTCAGAGAGCTCCCGCAGTATGGGAAGTAGTATGTCTATGGCCGCAAGTGTTCAAGGTGTTCAGGTTGCTCCCCTGCCACCCCATGCAGCTGACGCACGCTTCAATCAAACCTTCCTACAGTGTACAGTGACATAATCTAGGATTTCACTCTGTGCTTCTGCTTCTCATGAATCCTCATCTCGGGAACCCCCAGTTCTTTTCCCCCACTGAGGGGTGTGCTGGCTGATGACTACACACACTTGTGATTACACTTGTGGATGGAGTGTGGCAAACAGTCTGGTTGCCTTTGGTTTGGGACGGTGGGGCTTGGTGGGAAGGTCAAAATCCTAATAGTTCTCATTCCCACGAGAAAAAAGTTATATGTTTGTAACCATGGCCACAGCTCTACAAGCATGGCTCCCTCGACAGCCCGCCTCTCCTCCCTTCTTCTGGGACACCAGATGTCTTGAGTAGCTGGGCAGCAGCTGGCTTTGCCAAAGGAACCACCACATGGCTGAGGAGAGGAGAGAAAGCACGGACTGCCTGGCACCCTGAGGGGATGGGGTCAGCCCAGAACTAGCTTAGGGGTGCCAAGCAAAGAGAAAATGAAACTTGATTCACACTTTCAGCTCAGCTGCACACATTTTGTGTTGTCAAAGGTGAACAACTGTTCGGTCCAGAGTCTCAGCATGATGGGCTCTGCTCACAGGGTTTAGCTGAAACAAAGTTAAATGTGACTGCTGAGGGGCAGAGAGGGAATGACCTGTGAGGCCGAGTTCTAAAAAAAACCCCACTCTTGTATCAGTGCAGTTGCTGCTGCTGCAAGGTCACACAGCAAAGGAACATTTTTCATCCTGAAGTTTTTATTGTAAAGATGATGTGGACATTTTCCAGGATCAAGGAGCAGGAGAGATAAGGGTGATTTCAGGGCGCTGTTTTCAGAAGCATGGCTTCAGCTAACTCCACCAGCAAAAGTCCCATCCACTGCAGCAGAAAGTAATTTAAACCAGTGCCAAGTGCCATTGTAAATCCCACTTAAGATGACATTAATTTCTATCAGTGTTGATAGCAGCTGCCTGCATATTGTTTTTGTATTGCAAAATTGTGCTTTGGTCTCTACATACTGCTTTTTTTACCAACAGTCATTACTCTCCACCTCATCTAATCCTGTTCCTCACCCTTGCTAATTTTCATAGCAATGGATTGTACTTATACAAGATCAGTGTATTTTTCAGAGTTCATCTATATTTATTGTTACTAGATTTTTTCATCTCTCCTAAAAAACAGTTTTGAAATATATTCAAAATTCAATTGGAAAACATCTTGGGAAGTGTAGGCACAGTCTCAGAATGGCATTTAAAAATGCAGTAGCTTATGAAAATATTCCTGTAAGTGCCATGAAAATGAAAAAATACAAATTTTTCCATTAGTTTTTCACTAACCACATTGTGATATCCAGTTGTTGAGCATGTTACATCCCTGCAGGGCATTATTTCTCATAATGTAACTCTGTTTCCAGCAGTAGTGGACAAAAATTTCAAAGTTCACATTTTTTCCAAGCTGAAGAAACTTCTTACTTTGAGGCTGTGGAGCTCCAGAATAGTTCAAATTACTTGTATTTTTTTTTCCACTCACTGTTAGTACTTTGAGTCAGCAAAACAGGAAATGTCAAGGGATTGTTGAGGTATGCTCCAGGTATAATAAATGGGTAGAAACATATTGTCATCTGTTCTGTGTATTAGGAAATCTCTGCTGGAGCTGGGATACTGCTAAAACTGAAAGACATTTCAGATGTTTTTCAGATAAAAGAGAGGTTATGGTTCAGAGAGAAAACTAACTCAAGGGCAGACAGATGTGTTCTAAAAGTAAAATACACAGAGGAACATCTTCCCTCGACTACCAGACTATGCATTAGCTGGACTTGAATTTGCAGAGAGCACTTTTTTATGATGATCTAAATGCACAGGAGACCACCAGGCAAAGCAGCTTTTCCAGATGAATTTGTGCTTTGGAGTTGCAGGGTACTGTAGATCTCACAGAAAAGAGTAATTTCTGGTTTTGGCTCAGACTCCCTCATACAGTTATCTCAAAATTACCATGAAGTCTGTCTACCAGAGACAAATAAAGCAGACTTAAACTGGACTGAGATCATAATTTGGCTTGTGGTCTCCTATTTAGACTAGTCTGAGGTTTGCTTTAAGTAAGAAGAACTGAGGAATTATTAAAGAGAGCCTAAACATGATCAAAAATTACCATAATAAATATTACTATGTTTTCAGGAAACAGAAAACTTTACAGTATCCACAGTCCTGGAGTTTAATACTTGAAATTGTATATCTGTATGTGAATAAGATTTTACAAAAAAAAATAGTATCCACTCTGCACTATCAGTCATCTGGGCTATAGATTAGCCATCCGTTGTCTGTACCTGATACCATTTCTTAAACAGCTTTGTATTTGAGGGAAAAGCCATATCTCAGCTAGGCAGGTCTCTAAAGATGTGAAATTTTAGTGGTTATTAAGAATTCATAAAAACGAAAGTTAGATTTCATTTTCTCATTTACGAATAAATGTTTACTTAAAATTTGCTGGTTGCTTCAAGTGAAGATGAAGATCCAGTTTTGTTAAAATTCTTAAATTTTTGTTACATGAATTTGGTAGTATAATGGCGTTTGTTCTGGTCAGCAAGCACCGCAAAAGATTTCTTCTCTTTTTCAGATTTTCTCTTGGCGCCATAATATTGAATACTGACAGTTTTGAAGTTGCCACAGGAAAATTATTCTGCTGCCTTTTCCCCCCTTTTCTGTTTAGGAGCCTCCAGAAACAGATGGCAACACGTGGTAGCCAGTCCTGCACTACAGAATAGCCATTCTCTGTTCCTGTGGTCATCCCACTAGGTCATCCTCCTCAATGAGTGAAGGTAAAGCGTCCACACGTTAGTTAAGATGCTTCCCTGCATTCACAGAAGACAGATTCAGGAACTTCCTGTGCCACTCCTTGGCTGTGAGACCTGTAAAGGATTTAACTTCAGCTTCCAGACCTCATTAGGCATCTAAATTTCATTTCTTTCAGGGCATGTGATAAAACAGAAGTGCAGAATAGAAATTCCTCTCCAAATGAACATTTAGACACCAAAGAACACGCTGTGAATGCTTATGCTACCCTGGCACCTAAGTCAGGCCTATACAGAAAGGCTTAAACTTAGGGAGAAGCAGGAAGGACTTCAGTATGTCCTACTGGACACCTACCATGTTGTCTGAGTGACTCTTCCTCCCAGGCCCACAGCCATTCAGAAAGACTGTGAAATTCTCACTTTTTATTTACGTTCTGAGTCACCTAAGAATTGTCATGACTAAGTCCTTTTGAAAACTGAGTTGAAGCATCTCTAGGTTGCATCTAAACTCTAGAGCAGATTCATGCTGTGTGATACGACCCAAAGTCATGCCCTGAAAAGCTTCCAGATGAGTGGATTTGTTGGAGTGCTCCATGACTATCTCCCCAGCTAAGTACTCAGGTTTCTTTCCAGTAGGTTATCTGGTGGGGGGAAGGGAGAATAATGTGCATTTAGGTCTCATTGCAATATGTTTTGGGAAGCATCTCAATGTGGGACTGAGAAACTATTCTAGGTTCTTAGTTATACACCTGTCTCTGTCCTCTATTGCTGAAATGAAGAAAATAGCAACTTTCAGTGTATTCAAACAGCAATTTATCTTATTTATTACATGAGCATAATCCCAATGAATACTGCAAAGAACTCACATGCTATGAAGTTGGCATCTATGACTTAGCTTTGAGTGCCATAACAAACTGACAGCTTAAATGTGAAACATAAGGCCTCTTGTCCTGCTTTTCTTCCACCTGCCTGATCTAAGTTAAAGCTATCGCAGGACCCTGGAGACAACTGTATGCAAAGGCAAAGGAAAGACCTATAAATCCAGCTCTTTCTTTCAGACCTTATATCTGATTATTTGGGAATTACTTTAGCTAATAAGTTAAATTTGTTTATACTTTCCAGGTGTAACATTTAACACAGGAGTAGGATAGACATTCTCACATTGGTGGGATTATGTCTTTGTTCAAAATTGTATCTATTCATACAAGAACCACGCATCACTAGGAGTACTCATTGCCTCATCTTACCTTTGGTGGCCCTCTTGTCTTCTGTTTCCATTCTTGTAGGAGGGAGTTGCTCTCTGCTATTGTCACCATCCTACTGTGTGAGCATCTAGCACAGATGTGTCTGCCCCTGCATGATAATACTGTTCTGAATCTTCCTGGAGATCTCCCGCCCAAGCATGGGATAAGATTTCCTAGCACATGCAATAGAGAAATACAACTGAAATGATGAAATTCACTCACCTATGGCAACTTAGCTCAAAATGAAAATTTCAAACATGCTTATAGAAAAGACTGCCACTTGAAGACCTAGTAAGTTAGAAGCTCGCTTGCTTTTTCAAAAACATCTGTATTTGCAGCAGTTTTCTTCAAACAGCTCAGATCAGTCTGATTTTCCTTACTCCATCTCAACAAAACGCCACAGGTCGATTACAACATTTCTTTGGGAAAGGAAGGGCAGTCGTTCCATAGAATATATACCTTAATTACATGGTTTCTGAGCTGCAACACTATGGCTTATAGTTCAGTGGTTGCATAAACTCCCCAGTGGGAAATCTGAACAATGATTAATTAGCCGGGTCCTGCTGTGTGGTACTCCAAACACCCTGTTTACCAATTAAGACAAAGGTTGTGTGGTCTTACAGTTAGTAAGAGTCTCTATGTAATTGCAGCTGGAAACTGGAAATGTAGAACATCTCCCTTTGTAGCTTTTAATTGTGCCATGTCTAAATAACACAAAGCAGATAGAGAATAAGAGAGTAAGGAATACTTTCCAAAACGTCTGGTTTAAACATCTGCATGATACAAAGGAGGCTCAGCTAGCAATATGATTCTGGTTCATAGCATGTTCTGTTGCAATAAAATAAGACAGAGGATATTTGACATGACAGTTTAGGTCTCTAAGAATGCACCCAAGAAAGGGATCTTGAAAATCAATACACTCTGTACCAAAATGCACATGGGAACTACCATATATTAAATGTACTGAGAAGCACGTGGTGCTAGGAGATGGAAAGGAAGGAACACACTTAGTGTTCATGTGACTCTTCTCAGCTTGTTCCAATAAAAGGGTTTTGTCCAGAATTGAACAAGAACATAGAGAATATTCAAATAACATGATGCTGCTTTTGCAAAAACTTTCATTTTATTAATGGTGAAATAATTGCCTCATCCACAAGATAGTCTTGAAAATGTCTCTCACCCTGGGGATCTTCCCATCCGGAAGGGAGACTGCAGAATGTTGCATTGCCTCCAGGAGCACTGCAAACTGCAGACCTGCTCTTCTGGATCTGGTAGACTCTACTGCAATCTAGTTCCCTTTTGCCAAGGGAGGATTTTGGCTTCAACCTCCATCTTGGTATTATTATTCCAACTGTGGGCTCCTGATACCCTCACAAAAATCTAACAGTAATCTTCTCTAATGGTTGTTTTAAAGTATGATATCTTTAAGGCCTATTTCAGTGTTTAACTCTAAATTAAAGTACAGTCTTCATTTTCTTACATTGCTGTGAAAATGATCTGAAAGTGGAAAATCTGGGTCCATTTCATTTTCCAAGGAAATATCAAATTTTAGAAATCATCAAAGTGTAAAATTCCACTTTCCATCAAAAACCTATTTCAAATCAACTCTGCTTCTAACACACATACTAGAAATCAAAAGTTTGAGCTTTTCTTTAGATCACACTGAATCATGCTGCATCAACATTTACGTGGAAGAAAATCTTAACGGAAAATCCTGGTCCTTTCAGTAAAATCCAAGAGATTTTATCCTTCAAATTTAATAGGGAAATAGGTGGAAAGTTTTCAAAATAATGTTACAAGTAAAGAATATTTCAAAAACTGTATACTTTACCTTTTACTTATTCATGCCAGAAGATATCTGTGATATTAGTCTTTACTTGCCAAGAGTTTTCTTAATGTAGAAATCTATTGTTAGTTGTGTTTTATTCCAGAAGTCACTGTTTTCCAGTAATGGGGAACAGATAGCATCGTGTGTGTATGTGCCTGTGTATGTGGGTGGGAATTGTAGTCATCGTTGTCTGGTCACACTCATTGAAGTCATTTGTAGGAGGTGGCAAGACAGCTAAAACTTAGGTGTTGCCATGGCCATAAGCAACACACATGTATTGCTCCAGTCGTTCCTGTGTTGTAATTTTCTTTGATCATACCGATGTTTATCTCTAGAATTATTTTTACATGAAGCCAGAAGCACTCTGGAAGCATTGAAGAGATTGGGAGTAACAGCTGAGGCAAGGAGGGGGCTCATTGTCACCAGCATTTGTAGTCTGCAAAAATTGTTTGGCTGGTATTTATGATTTTATAGGAGAAACTTAAAACTGTCCCTACTAGGTGGGTGTAACACTAGTGATGTGTATAAGGATTGATGACTAAACTGGGAGGATGCAATAATCCCTAATTTTCATCAAGTAGCCTGAAGTGAAGAAGAGCTAACCAGATTATAAAATCTTGATCCTTTTAAGAATCCAAATGTAAGTACTTTTTAAAGATTTCATTATGCTTTGCATTCTGTAATTGCATATGTAGCACTTACCTGTACAATAGATAAGGAAAACTATGTATTTAAAAGATGATTGAAAATTAGTCATGAATCTGTAGAGATGAAATGATCAGCAAATCTCAAATAGTAGGAGGCAAACCAAAACCACAACGGCAATAACTTTTACAGCCTCACGCAAAATCCATCCAAAGAACTTGTAGGAAATCCATTACTCAGCCTTTTGGAGTTAAATTCAAGATGTGCTGTTAAGCAACTGGTTTCCCTTTAAGACATCTAAGGCCGATATTTAGGCAAAGCCAGCAGTGACAAACTCCAGACTCAGCTGCTGTCTAAAGTACCTTGACACATATGGCCACATCCATACTTAAAACTTTAGCTGTGCCAGGGAAAAGATTCCAGGCATTGGAACTCAGATATTTTATTCTTTTACATTATCAGCAGGCTTTGATTTCTTCTAGGTTTGGATCCACCATCACCATCCTGAACATTTCCCTGGCTTAGTTCAGGACTTTGCACAAACCAGAGACTGTCTCCACTGTACAGCGTTGATGTGGATGCCCTACTTGGAGGCTAAAAGAGTTTAATGGTGTATATAGATTTGGATATGGCTGCAGTGTTAAAGGAGGGTTCAGGGAACATTTAGCTTCCTTTTCAGGACATGTCCCAGGTATAGAGAAGGGAAGTTCAGATGGAATTATCCCATCAGTTTCTGCTTTGAGGCATGCATAAATTTGCACCCGGTTCCTGGCCATGTTCAGAAACTGGTGAATTGATCTGGTGAAGAAAAGCATCTCCCAGCCCTAGAACAAATACTTTTCTAGGAAGAGAAGAGGTTTGAGTATTTATGCCCTGGAATGCGCGTAGCATGTTCCGAAGGTTCTGGCCATCTCAGAGAACTGACTGTTACTTGAAGGGATATCAGGCCTCAGACTACCTGGCTTATTAGCACAGCACAAAGGCTGGAAGTGAAAAGTAAGACCTGAATATGTTTTCAATTAAATTTCACTTTCCAAACTCAAAATTTATATTAATTGATACTTGAAAATTATTTTTGCTCTGTTAATGTCCTGGTATGTATAGTCAAGGCAAAGGAAAGATGTCTCACAGACAGCTCAGAGCATACAGAGCATTTATAGTCTTTCAAAAAAGTGGTCTTTTGTCTGCATTTTGGCTTCTGAGGCCACATTTAGTTACAAAAATAAATTGTCTTCCTTTCAAAAATGTTGAGTGTTCTTGAATCCTACGCAGTCATGTTCCCACATATTAAAAATGCTAGGCTGGAAGAATTTCTAAGCACTGTTTGGTAGACAAAAGCTTAAAGGTTTTGTTTACAGACTCTTTCACAAAAGAATAATCAAACTCTGTAGAGAGCTGCTACTCCACTTACTTGCTAGCCTTATTTTGACAGCCTTTGCTGTTCTGCACTGCTTTGTAAAGGGTGGGAAGCCAAGAAAGTGAAATCATATTTACTGTCAAAAAAATACGTGTGTTTTAATCTTTCATCTGCCACTAGCAAGCAATCAGAGATGGCAGTGGTAGCAGCCCTTGTAGTTAACCCAGTGCATGTTCATTAAACGGCAGGGGGTACCCAGAGTGTTTATTTCAGTAAAAACAATTAAGCATATATATATTTATTTTTCAGTGTTAATGATTCCCTGTTGACAGAGCTGAAAAGCGAGTGCTTCTTGAGTCTCCAAGAGTGATTATTAAAAAGAAATGACTGTCAGTCTTCTAATTTGGGTGAATGCCAAGTAGACCAAAGGTGACAAAATAGGGGGGAAAAGAAAAGAAAGAATATTCAAGGCTCATTATCAACACGCTCTGTCTTTTTTATTTTTTTACATTGTCACAAATGAGCTTCACAGCTTTTCCTTCATTATCAAACTACTGGTCATAATACAGTCACATTTTCAATTGCATCATGATGTGGTTCCTTTTACGCCTGACATGATTTCTGCTTCCTAGTTTCTTTCTTGGAATCATTCATCATTTTCTTTATAAAATATTACTTTTCCTACTGCTGTTTGTCAAACTTGTCCCCCATCTGTGGAGGATTTTGCTTGCACTTGAGTGAGCTGTTTCAGGGGAGGAAAAAAAGGGAATTTTCAGTCTCTCCAAAGCTGTAGAGAAAAAAAAACATACCCTGTCATGGTGCCAGCACCACATATTCTCTGGAAACCATGGTTGTTAGGACCCAGGCTAGGAATTGGGTGCACAAAAGCCAAGAAGAAAGAGGTCATGCTCTTAGCATTGTTTTAGAAAGCAAAAATATGGAACGAATAAGCTCAGGGCCCTACAAAGGTGTGGCGTTCTTAACAGGTTGGCTCATCCTGTTATTGAGAGTTAGCAAATGTTCATACTCCGTGTCTTTCATATTGCTGCAGACTAAGTTCTGCTGGCTCATCACGATTGTTATCTCTACTGGAAAGCAAGCAAACCTCTCATCTGTGTGAGATCTGATGTGACATTCTGCGTTTTAGCTAATTCCAGCTGGCTGCTCCAAAAAAGCAGGCAATGTTTCATAGGTACCACAGCTATTTCTTTCTTCAATCCCCTGAAGCAGTAGCTGTGGGGCTGTACTTACAGTGAGGTAAGGAACTGTAAATTCATATTCTATTATATATAGATCTTTTTATCACCTCTTTCATCATCTTTGTAGTAATCCAGCTGCATTAGATGATGTGACTAAATGACTCCTTCTTTTATCTGTTTTGACAGTCTCCCATTTTTGATACATCTCTGACTGCATTGTATGTATATCTCTGGACTTCATAATCTGCTTTAGAGCTTAAATTACATGCTCCAGCCATACAAACACCATTCCTTTCTGTCTTATTAATTTCTAACTTAAAGACAAGATAACAAAAGTTTTCATGTGATCATTTTAGGCAGAAATGGGAAGGCAATGCAGACCAGAAATCCTCTGCTAGCATAAATTCCAACTTCAATCTGTTTATTTCAGTAGAATTATGGTTGAGGATCAGCTTCCATATTCATTTAGCCTTTCAAGCAGATGTGTAGGACATATATCTTTCATGATGACCCTATCATGGAGTGACTATACTATAACCTTTATCAGAAGCCAAAATAGTCTCGGGAATATACCCTCCACTGACTTCTGTCCAAAAGAAAATGTTATATAAATTTGAGGACAAATGGACATAAGCAGCTATCCTGAGAAGGACCAAATCAAAACAGAGAGTTTATTTAGTTTGGTTACATGCAGTCATCAGGTAAAAACTAGAAGATTTAGGGTTAAAATTAGTTACTAAGCTCTTTAATGGTGGATGAAAATTTTGGACTGATGTGGTACATGGATTGTCTGTAAATTAAAAAAGGTGGTTTACTTAACTTGTACAGTATGAATTCTATTTTATGATGTAAAATTTTATAACTTCTACATTAAATTACTTCTTTGGTTCATAGAAATTATTCCAGTTGCCATTGCCACACATTTGCTCTGTTGGTGGTAATGTTGGCAAATTAGTTCAAGGGGTATGTTTTGGTCATAGTAAATGTGAGATCCCATGGAAGCAGAGACTGCCCTCTCCTTCAAAACACACTGTTTGATAAAATGGTTCTAGCTGGGCATTTGTGTGTTATCTGAGTCAAGAGCTCAAAAGGTTCAGTTTGACATTGTTTGGACCAGAACAGACACACTGAGCTGTTACACAGACATTCTTCACCAAGGATCATCACAGCAATAAATAATTCTGCTTCTGTGTCCTCCTGAAGAACAAGGAGGCCCCTGCAAGGTTGCTGCAGCAATCTGTTGGAGCAGTGCAAACAGGTAAGCCAGGTGTCTGGGGATGTTTCTTCATCACCATTTCCTGGCATTCCCCTCCTTACCTGGCATGCCTCCTCCTAAGCAAAAGCTGTGTTGCCATATGGTTTTGTTTTGCTGAGAGGAAATCCGTCAAACCTACCCACCTTAAGAAAACTATTTCCTCACTGCCAGTCATCACCTCGAGGCTGGCACAACGGAGATGTGGAAAGGCATCACCCTGCTGGTGAAAACAGCCTCATTGTGTGCAAATCCCCAGCCGAGCTGCAATTGAGCCATAAAAAAGGTGAAGGTTGTTCTGTGACTTGGCTGAGAAAAGAGCCTGCTACTGCCTGGAACATGTTAATAAGGGGTTTAATGTCCTAATATGGTTATAATTCTTTCCAGTCTTTTCAGTCTGGAAATAGGAATCTGAGCTTTTACAATGTATCAATTCTTTGAATGCTGCATTATAGAATAAAGCTCCACACACCTACACATTGGGCCAAATCCCAGTGCCATGATGATAGTAAATCTATTTATGTCAGTAGTGACTTCAGAGTTTATCAGCTTTGTAATAGCTCTGAATTTTGTAATGGTTTTTAAATTTCTTTATTTTGATTTTAAAAAATCTTTCTGATCTTTTTGCCTGGGCAGACAGTGATAAGACAAGGGGGAACAATTTTAAACTGAGAGGGGAGAGATTTCAATTAGATATCAGGAAGGAATTCTTTACTCAGAGGGTGGTGAGTACTGGACCAGTTTGCCAGTGGATGCCCCATCCCTGGAAGTGTTCAAGGCTGGGCTGGATGGGGCATTGAGAGAAATGTGGTGCAGTGGAAGATGTACCTGCCCATGTCAGGGAGGCTGGAAGTAGATCTTAAAGGTGTCTTCCAAACTAAACCATTCTATGGTTCTACGACAAGGTCAGAAATGTATAGTTACAGTAAAAATAGCATATAACTGATCTAAATAAAATATAAAACCTATTTTATTAAACTTTGAAATATTCTGGCTACGATAGAAACAATGATACTTCCATTTGAAAAGCAAAACCAAACAGAACTGACCCTCACTTTTCCTTTTGATTTTTGGTTTAACATTCTACATGCAGTGAAAAACCCCAGGAGTACTTACTTCAAAGTGTTACCTTGAAAAGCAGTAGTTACAGATTAACAGATTCCATCCCTTTGTATTTTATCAACTGTGCTGCCTTTTTAATATAGTTTACAAGTGCATGAACTAAATTTAGTGAGTAATGCACTAGTAAAAAAAAAATTATTAACAAAGAATGGCCTTTAGCTGAAGCTGGAATTCTTTGTACTAGTGAAAAAAGATATGTTAAATGCTGTAGATGAGGTAGGCTTACTATTATTATTTGCTTAGGGCTTAGAATAAAATTTAATAATACTCTGAAGACAATGGGAAGTTTCCTCTTCTCTTTGATAATGCTACTCTTGCATGTTTGATTTGCAGCTTAGGATATGAAACATTACTCATACATCATGATTCAGCCTGTTGCTTAGTGAATAAAATTTTGTCTTCTGTACTTTACATTGTCCTGAGCTGCCCTGCTCTGCTATCTAGAGCAGGTTCGGATGCCACAGTTTTGGGCCAGTCTGCGCCATGGCAAAATAGTACAATATTTTGGCCGTTCATATACTCTTCCCTAGGCACCTGCTGTAGGCTGCTGTCACTGGACACAGTGAAGTTTCTGTCTGATCTTGTCTGCTTGTTTCTATCTTCTCTTGAATCCTCTATTTTAAACAAGAGAGACTGCCTGGCAATCCACCTGTGAGTGAGAACTGCAATGCCTCTGCAGGGAGATAGTGCTCTTCTGGAGTCCTCATTCCTTGTGCTCACAAGGGGTAGATTGCTTTTGTAGGGAAGCACTCTTTAGTTAGTCCAGGTTTGCTTTAGAATTTGTTCACAAGTTGTTAGAACTATGTGCAGCTCAAAACGCTAATAAAAGGAGTCTCTGTTACCAAAAAATGGAGATTTTGAGTTTTTGCAGTATTTCACAGTCTCCTCAGAGATTCACAATAGAGAGAGAGGCATTTGCATTTATATTAATTAAACTTTAAGAAGAATATTTCACACTGAGTTTACAATTTTGACTTCTAGCTCTATTCTTCATCTTATATGGAAAGTAATGTTTTCTCACGTTGCACAGACCCTGCAAGTAGGATTGATTTTAGTCATAGAATCGTAGAATGGATTGGGTTGGAAGGGACTTAAAGATCCTCTCGTTCCAATGCCCCTGCCATGGGCAGGGACATCTTCCACCAGACCAGGTTGTTCAAAGCCCCATCCAACCTGGCCTTCAGATCATTAATGAGGTCATTTCTTAGCTCCCAGCTGAGCCAGGACATTTGGTTATTACAACTTTCTCCAGATAGTGCTGTTCTTGTCTAAGACAAAATTTTGCGTTGGTCCTTAAAGCACCTTGGTTGCTCTACTTCTTAGTTTGATTTACTAAGTCTAGCACTTTCCTATGGTTTTTTTTTTTTTTCCTCTTGCCTTATTTGAGCCTTTATTCTTTTATATTGTGTTAGTGAAAGCACAGAGCCAAAACCTGACCTGAAGATTAAACAGAGAAACTTCAAAACATGTTGAGTCTGACTGTGGAAAGTCTCCTATGCAGGTCTATACTGCAGCAAGGAAATTCTTCAAAGTGTGTTCTGTTTTCACTCTCCTCTAGTGCTGAGTGTTAAACATTTCTTTTTTCTCTTTTATTTTTTTCCTTTCACTGTGCTGTGTCATTAGTGCCGGCTCTGTTTGATCCAGGAGGAGAGCAAATTTCCTGCTTCTGCCTACAATGTACTTGAGAACTTTTTCACTAGGGCCTGTAAGAATGCTCTTGCACTGAGTAGGAAAAAGAAAAGCCAGAGTAAGAATGTGATTTGTTTCTACATAGCACTTTCATATATAAAATGCAGCAAGCCAAAGCTGTATGCATACCAAGAGGTGTCACAGCAAATTCCTCTCACTGTGTTTCCCCAGAGGTCACAGCTCAGAATTGAGAGCTATGCAAAACCAAATGCTAAAATTCTGCTGCTGCCCTGTGTGAGCTGGTCTTGCAAGCTGGTCCCTCTGAAGCTGGTCCATTTGTGATGGTGATGTAAAGGATAGTTTGTATTTTCTCTCTGTTAAGAACTGTTTTTGATTTCCTGCAAAAAAGGAGGAGACATTGGCATTGCAGATGTATTCTTTGATTTCAGGATGTAAGTCTTCATTCTTCAGCATTTTGGGGGCTCCTATGAAGTGTGTCCATGATATCTGAGCACTCAAAGATTGTAGCTGACATCTTGCATGGTGTTTGTTCCCTCAGCATGGTTTCATGATTCCTGTGTTTGTAGAGAGTATAAGTCATCTTCTAGTTTGAACCACTACATTGTGGATGGAAGGTGTAGGTCTACCTCTTTTCACTTCAGGTGTCTACATCTGAGCTAGTCACTGTGACCTTCCTTTAAAGTCAATTAAAAAATACAGGCAGGTCTAGATTGGTGTTGATATCTGCAGTAGGATGAGATGAGTCACACTGTAGAAATGATAATATTTCCCACTAACCGTAAAGGAAATCCGTACAGCAGCTCAGTCATAAATACATGCACTTGGTCACATAAACCTCTTCTGCAGTGTCCTGCTTCTATACAGCATGATGTTCACACAGAAACAATTTATAGTTGAGTAAAAGCTTTTTGGTTTTGAGGACTCACGACATCAAGAAGCAAGGAGTGTAAGTCCAGGCAGTTCTGTTTCTGCCACCAAAACCTAGTCTGAGCTGTCTCAACTTACCTCTATAGCAGTGCACTGGGCAGCACCAGCATCCCTTTGAACTTCATTTCAGTTGAATTTTCTTGGAAAGTTTCCTCTAACACATCTTCTCCTTTCCCAAGAAAGAAATATGAAGCAATCTCTTTATTTTTTTGATATTAAATATGTTTTAACCTCTGTTTCATTGAAAACTGTTGCACTTCTGTGCTGTGAAGTGACTTTAAAATGTTTCATGGATACAGGTGCCTGTGACATCCCTGATTGTTCCAATAAAAATGCTGATCTAGGTGGCTCCATGGAAGTTCCCAAACCTTCACAGTAGAATATGTGTTACAGAGGAGTGTAGCATAAGTACCTTCCCAGAAACTAATTTTTTTTAGCTGTCAACAGCTACTACCACTACTGTGATGCTTAAAGTTGAAACTAAGAGTAAGAGTTGTCTGTTGTGCTTATCAGACCTCTCTGCTTCCGGCAAGTGTCTCAGTGGAGGGAGGTGGTGACTTGATTAAATGCAGAGGGTGAGAAACAGAGTTAAGAACAAAGAAAAAGAATGATGTGGGGCAATAAGAAAAAAAACTCTGAAGTGGCATCAGGAACAGAAATAGGCAGATAACAGGAGGAGAGTTAATAGAAGGGTAGGTTGTTGGATGTACAAACCAGATCAAAATGGGGAAAAAAAAGAGAAAAAATGAAGGGCAGGTCTATGTAGTAAGCTAAGGCAGGAGGCAGAAAAGAAAGCAGGAGTGGCAGGTCCTAAGGAGAAGAGAGAGGGAAGCATCTCATATTTCTAGAGCCACAAAACCTCGGCATGTGCTGGCCACCAAGCATTTAGGCACAGCCCTGACATTTTTATAAGGGATGATTCAGGTTCTTAGTAAGATCTCATCAATTAATACCATTCACCTAAACTTGGTTATCTTAGGCTAACTTTGCAATCTCAAGTTATTTGTGACTAAGTAGTTCACATATAAATGACTCAGATTTCATTTTCCTGGAGTGTTATTTGATACAGGAGAAGGCAGCCACCAAAACCCTCATCAGCACACAGAACAAGAGCAAACAGGTTTTGTGTGCATGTAAAAGCATAGAACTGAGACAAATTCACATATATTGGATGGAAAAGAGGTATAGAAACCTGTGAATGGAAACTGAGATTACACTGGAAGTGTGAAACTATAGATTATTTTATATATTAAGAAGAAATAAAGAAGCTACGAATGTTTTATCTTGCATTCTCTTTGTAAAGTTCCAGTGCTGCCCTTCACAAGTCTCACTTGAATATTTCATTCAAATGAAAGTAAATTCAGCTTTACTTCACCAGACTATGATGTCTTTGAAAACTGTCTCAATCTTTCCATATGAAGAGTACATCACCAACAGAGCCAAACTCTTAATAATATATTGTGTGACTCCAGACAAAGCATCTATCTTTGATCCAGAAAAAAATTTATAATGGCACTCACTAGCTGAGCTCTACTCAAAAATAGAAAATAGCATTTTCTTTTTTCTTGTGCAGTTTCACGTGATCCTGAATGTTTTCTTGTTCCAACACAGCTTATTTCTTCTGTTTACTGGAATAAATTCTGAAAAAAAATAGCAACCTGCCCTTTTACCTTTCTCCAGCATTCAAACAAAAACACTACAAAGCTCTCCTTTTACCCAGATGAAAGCTTAGCCACCTACTTTAGCACCTATATTTCCATTTCCTTCTCCCACCATAAAAGACACCCCTCTTGCCTTCTTCCTTTACACACCTTGCAGCTGAGCTGTAAATGAGCTCCAGATGCATGAGTTCAGTAACCTGTTTCTCCTAACCTAAAGGCTTGCTAGGAGAAATGGATTATGTTTCCTAACTGAGCATCACTGTGGTATTGTCCGGAGAGTTCCCTATCACTAGAACAACTGCTACAGAACTGCTCTGATTTTACAGAAATCTGCTTGTAGGGAAACCGTGTATCCATGGCTTGTGCGCCGTGGTCACGAGTGCAGCCTGCAGACTCTCCCTAGGGGCTTGAACTGTGCAGGGTATATTTTGCAGAAGGGCAGAATACATGACATATCTGGAATCTTGGCAAGGTCTAAAGAAACTGTTTAGAGTCTGGATACAGATTGGTCTTTCCTAATTTTAGAGTAGTCACGTGATTGCATGCCCTAGTTAGTAGGGTTGATGCTGAGCAGTCCACGGTAGTATCTCAATAGTGTTTTGAAATGTGTTGCTAGAGAGATGCCAGGTGTATAATTTAGTAGGCCATTTTTCCACTTAAGCTACTATCCATCTTCAGCTCATCTCTTGTGTGGGTTGACATGCAGGGACTGTTAAGTGTGTGCAGATTTCAGAGTTAAGGATATCAGGCCTTATAATTAGTGCCTTTCCTCTTGAAAGTGTCCAGTGTGGAAATGACCCCAGCAGCACATGAGTTCATGGCAGAGCTATAGATCAGGTTGGGGTGGGACATGGCCTTTGGTGCACGTCCTCATGGTGCCCCATGGAGGGGCGGGATGCCTCGGGATGATCACAAGTGAAGCTGAAACACGGCCTCTCTAAGTGGAGCTGCGGGGGGTGTCACCTCTTGACCACTCAGCCTCCTGCCTGCCAGGGCCACCAGCTGACACCTCTGTGATGGCAGCGGGGTGTCCAGGCTGCCTGGAAGTCTCAGAGCCTGCAGTGTTGGCCCATGGAAAGTGCCCAGGAAGTTGAGCACAGGAAGAGCTGTATACCCTGGCATCTGCAAGGGAAACATCCATTAAGAGGGGGTTGGGAAGGAGGGTTGGAGAGAGGGAAAAATATCTTTATTTCAAAAATGTTTAGTATTGGTTTTCCTTTGTTCACTGTTCCTCCTCAACTGTTTGAGCTCTACATTTTAAGGGGAATTTATTGCATGAACATATATTTCAGTCATGATCTTTCTCAGGTTGCCAAGGCGGAGGAGATAAACATCACAAGTTGTCCATATTATTCATGGGATAACTCTTAAACAAAATTTCACATCTGCCACAAGTATTTGTAAATGGGATCAATGCATGTTCAGTAGGAAAAATGAAACCATGCCCACTTACGGTCTGAGTGAGTACACCTTCAGGAGTAAAACATTTGTCAGGTAAAGGAGTATTATACAAATCAACTGAATTTTAAACTAAGTTTAAAGGGGCTGAGGAGGTCGATGTAGGAAGCCTCTGTCCATCAGCAGGACTCAGAGGGGCCCTTTCAGCAGATGAGCTGAGGAAAACCAGTGTAGGGCCAGATGGACATGTATTCGTGCTTTAAACTCTTGAAGCTTACAGCTTCCCCTGCCTTCCTTGCAAGTATTCCCTATATCTTAATAATCACAGAGGTGACAAAAGCTCTGCTTAATACCGCCTTTGACTGATATATATTGAGGGAAATAAATTCAGTCCTGATTCACCTCTGGTCTGTTGCATGTCTTTATTTATTACTGCATGTTTCCAAGACAATAAGTCTTATAAACTAAATTTGATTTTTTTAAAATAACCTATGAATCTTAAGATTCAATCAGAAGCTTTTGAAGCCTTACAGCATATAACTGGAGCTGATCTCTTCTTAATTCTTCAACCTGCAGGTCAAGCAATTATTACTTTTTCTTACTCTAATTTTGTGCCAGTCTATTTTAGCTTGCCAACTGTCATGTTGGTGGATTGAGCTTTTCCATAGTTGTAGATAATGCATTTCTAGCTCAAAGAGTAAAGCACCTTTAAATTAAAATGCATGATTCTCTAAGAAAGCTGTTAAGAGAAATACCAGTATTTTCAAACTAAATTTAGTAAAGCTGTAGTCCTGTCTGATGCTGGTTTCTACTAGTCCAGCTAGACCTAAAATTAAAGACAATTTTCTGTTGGCTTTAAATCAAAGATCCAGAAATTAAATTCATTTTCTCTCTAAACAGGTTCCAGAATAAATAATTATCTTTTCAGGATTAAATTATGTGATGGCTATAAACGTGGTCACTTGCATGAAGATGGGTGATTTAATACATCTGGCAGTCGAAGAAATAGGTTTCCATGCTGAAGCTGCATGGACTTTTAGTAGGGGAAGGACTGGATTAACAGGGATACATTATTTTTGCTGTTTTGTAATCTGCTTTTGTTGCCTGATTTTTTGGACAACATCTGGGTAAGAAAGTGGTGAGAAGTAACTGGTGAGGGTTGTCTCATCCGCTCTTTTTGTGTTATGGCTCCCACCTTTTACCCAGCAGATGCTTTGTTGTGCTGGGTAGATGCTGTGGACTGAAACAGAGTAGGTGGCTGTGTCTCTGTGTCACATGCCTGACAGGCACCAACCTTTCTGTTTTGCACCTTCCAGCCTTCTTTTGTGTGTGTGTAGGCACCCACATCTGTCCTCACCTACCTATACATATATGTATATAAAACCTGCTTATGCGCTCCAAATGTGTGTAGGGCTCTGCAAGCAGCATTTCAAGTTGCCAGAACAGAATGCAGAGGTGTTTTGTGACCAGTATTACTTATAAAAGTAGCCTCACAGCACAAGAGCCTCTGCTATGAAAAGTAGAGAGGAAAGATTAGCAAAAATTGATGGGCTACTGGTGACAAAATAAAAGAAGATGATATAATCACTAGGTGGGAATAGAAGGCAACATGGCATCACTTTTCAGCTTGCTCTCATTTATACTGATCTGTAAATTACACAGTGCCTGAAGCTATGCCAGGACTCTGTAAACACTTTCTGCACAGAGTATACAAAGCATAAAGATATTGCATAACCAATAGGATTTGCACTGAAGGAATGGGGAAGTAAAAATAATAACAGCAAGATTCAAGCATGGCTCAAGATTTTTGCTTGAAGCAAAATCTCTTCAGCATAGTGTGTGAAATAAGACATTGAAGAGACAAGCGCCTGTAAAAGAGGAAGCAGGGTAGGAGTAAGGGATGAACACAAGTGTCCACAGCGTAGAAATGGAGATAATGAGCAGACAAACAACTGGAATTACATGCAAACACATTCAACAAATTGTGGTGAAATCCAAACTGACAAAGAGAAAGATCTGTAACCAACCTAGCAGCAAAGACAGAATGGTGCTGGGATGGACCATGGGGCAGAGGACCTTTTTTTGCAGTGGGACTCTGTTGTTTCCCACATGAGTTACTACACTGAGTTAAAGGACTCTCTGGCTTTAGCTAGGTAGGTTGAGTGAAGCCGATTCACAAAGCTTCACTTATTTTTAAGACAAAGGAGAACATAGTGACTGTGGAGTACAAGGTATGTCATAGAGAACAGAACAATGAATGAATGAACAGGAATGAAGTTGCTAAAATTAGGAGATAAGTGTGAAAAAAATTTAAGTGGTGAAATAGGCAGTGTATGGTCTAAATGGAAGTGTAGGGGAGAAGGTTTAAAAAAAAAGTAATATGTTCACTGGTGAGGTTTTTGTGTGTGCTGTAATGCATGCAGTGGGACAAAGAAAATAGGAGAAATAAAAATACATAAATCCAGAAAGAATCTGAACATCACATCACAACTGATCAGATTTGACCAAACCATACTGAAGACACAAAACTTAGCTGCTAAATGTAAAGGCTAACACTTTCAAACACACATAAGTAGGTGGAAAGGGGGAGGGACAAATGAACTTGCCTTGTAAAGGGAATTCTGTGAATCTCCATGGTACAAGCTGTATGTTGCTCAGACTGTTTTAAAATATATTAGCCAGACACAAATGGAATTTCACACTCTTTACATCATCCCTGTTAATAAAAGGATAAGAAGGCAGACAGATCTCCCTAACAAAAGATTTCCCATCCTAATGAGGCCACTGTATTTGCCCAAAGCTAGTTATCCCGTATTCACTAGCCTGTTGGACACAAAGATGCTCATTAATAGGTACAGCCAAAGCACATGGTATTTGATCTACTCCCAGCCACCTGATTTCCCCCCATGGATGATTTCAGCCCAGGTGCACATTAGAGCTTCCAGAAAACAGTAGAGTCCCAGAAGAGCAGGTGGGCTTTATGTGTCTAGAAGGGCGAAAAAAGCTGTTAAAACAACACATCTGTGTTTCTGTCAAGTAGGAGACAACGAGGAAAGCCTTAATCTGTCTTTCAAAGGCAATCAGGATCAAGCCTTGGTAAAAGATCTAAGCAACTCCAGATATTCATGTGCAGAAAGTAAACAGAGAAAGATAATATTTATCTGATAATTTGGAGGAAATTAAGTTTAAGGTACTGATGAGATATTTTTAGATTCAGGCAAATTTTACTTCCACTGGAATTACTGGAAAGGTTTTATTGCCTGAAAGGGCATTTAGAATATTAAAAATCAACAGTTAGATCATGATAACAAAAGTCAGAAGTACAACTTTTCAAACATAACATGAAATGTTAATCCTGGGAATACAGGAGACGTTTCTCTGAACTGGGTTTGAAAAAGCTGTTGGAGAACCAGTTTTGAAATTGTATTTATCCAAATAAATTTATCCACTTTATTTTCTATTTTTTCTGTAGTTATCAATCTCCTCAGAACGGAAGTAAAAGTCTTTTGCTAGAGCTTCCAGGACTGTTCTTAGATCTTTGCATCTGCCAGCTCTGAACAGTGCTTTCTAAAACCACATAGCAAGTTTTTCTGGCCTTTTTTTCGCATGCAAGCTCTTTTCAGCACCAGTTCAACAGAAACATGAACTAGATGCCGTTTCCAATACTGTAGTGCAAAACCATCAGCTCAAGTAAGAGCAAGTCTTCTGTAAGAGAAGATAAAACTTGAATAAATTTAAAGCACACTTGAAAATATTGCAGCCTTGGATTTTGCCATTGCACCACTTCTTGGGGGCAAGCAAGGACAACCAGTCTCTACTTATTTCTTTTACCTAATCTTCTCTGAGTACTGTCTAACTGATAGCTACATATTATTATAAAGTCCTTGAAAAAAAGTTAACGTTAACTATTGTTAGAGGAAATAAGTAGCTGTTGTATTTAGTTTTGGCAGAAACACAAATGCATTTTTAATATCTTTTTGTTTCATCTGAACCCATTAAGAGGGCTTTTCCTTTTCTGCCTACATAAAGTGCAGTCTGCATTTCGTGTCATGATAACACAAATCCTACAGAAACTTTACAATTAGTGTATTTTAGTGTTGCTGCAAAATCCTTCAGGAGCTGATGATTCTCTTCCTTTGTGGTGATGGGTGGCTAAGCAACTCAAAACAGAAGGGCTCTTAAATCTAAAAATTAAACCTTCAATCAACATAAAACAAAGTTAGTGCCTTAAGATAAAATGTAACCCAACCTTTAACATTTTCTCTTTTTTTTTTCTTGGTATTCTGATGTAGCAAGGGGCTGCCACTTGGCAGAAACAGGCTGCAGAAGTTACCATTCTCACTTCACATTCCAGGTGCACCGACTGCAGAAAGCTCCCTTTGTTCCTTCCTCAAATGTGAATAAACAGTAGCAGCTTTTATAGCCCTGACACAGAGTGTGAGCCGCAACAAGAAAAAACATGAAATGCCAGTGTACTCTGAGGCAAAATGATGCCTTGCAAGGAGATATACATTTTAAAAATATACATGTAATTTTAAAACTAATCACAGAGTTTTAAATTTAAAAAATCAAAGTGCCTGTAAAGCTCAAACTCGCTAGATAAAGGGAAAGAAGTTTACAGATTGGGGAAGAATCTTACAGATTGTGAGAGAAGTTTACAGATTGAGAAAGAAGGAAGACAAGACAGGATTAAAAAATAAAACAATCCTCTCATTTTAAAAAAAATTGTCTAGATACAATTCCTGTACTCCTGCACTCTTTAGGATGTTGTGCTTCTCAATTCATATAGTCACCAGCTCCTACCTCGTAGTCTAAACCAATTATCTGCATTAAAAATGCCAGGCTAAATCCTGTGCTGCACATGCTGGCGCTGCTCTCCTGGCCCCGGTGGCACCGGGTCAGCGTCACCATGCGAAGATGCAGCTGAGAGGCAGAGTCCGAGTGCATCAGCTCGAGGTTGGCACCGCGCTCATGCAGCCACACAGCTTCTCTTCCTCGCAGAGCCAGTGCCCAGGAAAAGCACCTTGTTCTGCAGGGAGGGTGTAAATCAGAGATGGGGAAGCAGTAGCCTCAGATTTCTTGTACTCTTTGTCCATCCCCACAAGTTTTTGAGTGTGTACTGTTGTTGTGAAGACTGGATAATGCTAAGTATGTATGTGTGGCGTGCCGAGGTCTATTCATCTCTTACCAAATAATTTCCCCACACCTGCCAACCTACTCTAAAGGAGAGACCAAACTGTACCCCACCTTTTGTCTGCTTTCCCCAATCATTACTAAATTTTAATAAATTGTATTAATATGTTGAATACTGTAAAAAGGGAAATGTTTTTAAAAAAGCATCACATGCCAAAGACTTCACAACTGAGCTTTTCTTTCAGACAGTGCTGCAGGTGCATGTATTCATTGAGTAAGGCAATGGAACTTCTGATGCAAAGTAGAATGAGGGTGTCACAGCCTCTTTAAAAATAACTGAGGATTGTCAAATAGACCAAAGGTATCCATGTGGCTGACAGAGCTAAGGACCAGCCAGGACTGTTGCTTCTCCTCCCTCACCGGGAGCCACGACCACTGCAGGTTTCACAGTCACAATCGGAGCTCAGGAATCTCAAGAGTTCCAGAACTGGTTCATCACAAACTTCATAATGAACACATCCAAAACTGGAAGGTAGAAACATCATCCACAATCACAGAAAGTTTTTTAAATATGGTTCTAATGATGAGTTTTTTTAGCACCGACACCCAGCCAGTCCTTCCTAAGGAGTTTAAATCATGTACAAGAGTGGCACATCTCTGCTGGCTTTCCCTAGTGAACTGCTATGTGAGTCTAACGCAGTAGTAGTCATGTACTTGCCCAGAGACTAAGGCAACCATGCCAAGCATTCCTTTTTTATAAATTTCAGCTTTTTTAAGTGGCACGTGTATGCTTCTGATTTTTCATTCTGAGCCTCAAATATTTTTGCATTCCTCCCTTCCCTTCCCTTCTAATTCCATATACCACCTTGCGTATCACTTTGCAGTTACAGAATCATCTAGAGCAGATTATATTTCATCACTGAGATTTTTAAACAAGCATTTACTGCATTTTCATTTTTAGATTTTGCTTTTCATTTGAAATATAAGTGCTAGTAGATTTCTTCAATCCTGTTTTTATCAGAAGCCAAAAAACAAGAGGCAATGCAGAACTCCTACACTGAGAGAAGGGAGAGTAAGTGAGAGGGAGAAATTATGAAGGAAAGAAAATTAGGAAAAGAGTGAATTTACCCTCCAGAGCTTGAAACTGACAAATAGTTTGTTGCAATTTTAATTTCAACCCAATATGATTCAAATTATATGCTTTTTCATTACATGACTGCTTTGCAATCAAGTGTTTGTCTCTGTACCCCTATGTTTTGTATACATGCTGCAGATGAAGCTTTATTCCAGTCCTAGCCATCATTGGATTAAGAGGTGGGGGAAGGAAGGGTGAAGATGCTTACAGTCAGTATGTTTTGATGACTCATTTTACACTGAAAAGCTGCCAGATATGCATCATTTCCACTCGCTGAGAAATGCTGTTTCAGTCAACTGAAATAGTTTTTGATCTGAGGTGGGGGTCTTCAACCTACAAGCAAATGGAGACCACATGGTAATTATCCTCATGTTGATGCCAAAGCCAAAAATGCTGCTGTTTTAAAAAAGCAGCACCAAAAGAAGAGAGGCTGTGCAGTTAGAATCTATTTACATCTGGAGTATAATGAAAGAGACAGCAAAGACCACAAAGTAGATGGGATGAAACAAGAAAAATTGACATGAACCTTCTTTAAGTGATCAAAACCAAAGTCAAATGTGCTGAAGCACCTGAATATCAGTACTGTCTTAAGTACAGTAATACTAAATAAAGCTTTGCAAGGGTAACTTGGGTAGCTGGGAAACTGCAGAGCTTTCTGTTTTGAGAGGAATACATGGGTTTTACATAACCTCCTTCTTCCTCCTATATTAGAGAGGAAGATTAGATAGTTGTCAGAGATCTGATTACAAAGAATTTCTGAGGTATTTTTATCACACTACTATTTAAAGAGGTAGAATTGCTAGTGGTTTTATAATGGAAACATTTGCTATTTACAGGCTTTAATTCAATTGCTTAATTGCTGCTTCAGAATGCAAAAGACTGGAACTTGAGCCAAGAGTCATTTTTCCCAAAGAAAATATTTATTGAAAATAAAAGCAAGCTTCAGCCATATCATGCAAGCTGTAAGTTGAAGCAGACGTGGTAGGAAGAAATCTCAACCATTTTCAACCTTTTCAGGAATGTCCATTAATATAGACTTTAAGTTCCTTAGGGAAAACATACTTTCTCTTAGTGATTAAGAACGGGTCAGAGAAAAGATTTACGGTGTTGCCTAAGGTACATACATGTTTAGTGAAATTCAGAAAGAAATCTAAATGGTTGCTGTGCCTTACTTCTTTTGACATGGTGCCTTGCCTATTAAAAACACATACCCAAGTACACAGGTAATTTCATCATGTGATTGCAGTAATATTCTGATGGTCATCAGCTAACAAAAACCCTCACATAAATGAGGTTCTCAATGCCAGATAATAATTATCTAAGGCACAAATATCATTGTCTAAAAAAAGTCTCCTCTGTTCAGATTCCTAGTTTGACAGCTTTCATCTGCCTCTACATATTAGAGATAACAGGAGGAAAAAATAGATGTATGGAAATCAGACACGGTGTAGAGTTAGAACTATCATATTTCACAGGGCTACCTCACTAGATGATCCTTTCTTGGCTCACATCTTGTATGACACATATCCAGCCATAAAGGACTTGATCTGGAATTCCTGGCATCCTCAGCTGGCATTGAGCTGAAGAATACAGGTGATTCCAAATAGGTCATTCATTGCTTCACTTCTTTGGAGAGCTTGATTTTTAAAGACTTATGGAAGGTTTATCTTCAAGAAAGAGGAGCAGAGGCAGTGTGTTCACTTAATATTGAAGAAGTATTTAACACACCAATGCAACGTGTTCTGATAAGATATTAAGGACTACCCTGGACATCTTTGCTATAATAGATTCTAGGAAAGAACAAATTGACATTTGAAAAGCCTAGTGGGTCATCTAACCCATCCATGGAATATGCAGCTATGAGCCCTTGGATATCATCCTGAAAATAAGCTCAGGAACAATAAATAATTTATAATCCATTTGTGGTTTCAAGTCTTTCATTCTTACAGATACATTCAGAGCTGGAGCAGAATTTAATAGTGCAAGAAGCACAATAAGAACGGTGGCAAAAAGCTCCTACTCAGTGTTATCTTTGGACACAATTGTCCATGCCTAGCTCTGCATAACTCAGCCAATTCTCCCTCTTGCACATTCAGAAATGAAGTTTAAATTCTCAGTAGACCACTGTAAGCTCTCACTCAAGTTGGGGTAAATCCAGACTAGTTCTTATGATGTCAGAGAATAAAGTAACCCTGAATTTACTGCTGTGTAATTGGGAGTGGATACAGATCTCATCCACTTTGCTTTTTCTCTAAATTGCTATGCCAAGTCCTGATGGCCTCACGTAGGCAAGAACTCTTGATTGTCATCAACACAAATTCTAAATGAGCAAACAGTGCTAGGTTGCCCTTTAATTTCTTCCTGGTTTCATAGCTTAGCCATGCACTCCTAATAACTCCCCATATTGGCTGGTCACTCCTTTTGGAGGCTGTGGCAACAACGACTGAGGATGTAGACACTGCGGAAAATTATTAAAGTAATTTTCTAGCTGTGTTTCCACCAAAACAGCAGGGGTGCTTGACAGGTCAGTGCCTCCTATGTCACCATTCCACACCTCCCCTAAAGAGCTGGGAAATTTTCTGTTTGATATCAGATCTGTCCCCACCTCAAAAGAAAAATCACCCTTCTTTGGCAACCTAAAACTCAATTTCTCCAACAGAGCTTATCTGCAGCAAGCTGACAGGCTGCTGAGCTCCAGCAAGCAGCCTGACCCCTGGCATCGATAACATGTCACCTAGCTGCATCCCACCAAAGCCTTTTTCTCCAGGAAGAAAGCTTCAAATTGCAGTGCTTCTGAAATGAAATAACAGACTCTTTGGGCTTACACTCCGAAGTGCTATTACGAGTGTAGGTACTGCAAAATACTTGTCTGATATATTAAAATAATTCTTTTCATGAGAGTTTATGTTGATTTCTTCCACTTCATTGCTATATACAGAAGGATCCCCTTTCATTAGTTTTTTTTAAAAATAGCTTTATTACTCCATGTTTTTGTTAGCTGTAAAATTAGTATAAAATGAAAGATGTTTACAGTTTCAAGGTACAGAAAATGGACAGGAAATCTTGAAATTAACACAAAGAAATGTTACGAAATCTAGCTAGTTACTGTCTGTAAAACGTGTAGGTTTGCAACAAGAAAGTAGTGCAGGAAAACAGTGAATCATGAAGGCAAAGCATAGATTTAATGCATGCAGCACTATAATTATCTGAAAAACAGTCGAACCAAGGACACTAACAATTTGCCACAATAATTTGTCTTTCAGAAGCACTGAAAACAAAATTTAACTTAAAGAAAGAAAAATAAATCTTCCTAAAGATGGGCCTGCAACTCTGGTCAGATTCTCACAGCATGCCTAAATTAATCAACTGGCCATAACCCAAGCCACTGTGACTGGAGACTTACAGAAACATGGCATAGTTGCTCTTTTTCCTTGCCTGAATTGTGATAATTTGGTGTTGAAAAAATGCCTCTCACTGTGTCTTGAAGTCCGTTGCTATAATGATTGATGATTGCAAAATTGTTGATTGCAACATCTTGAATGTTTTATGTTTAGTTTTAAATGTCTCTGAACTAAAGGGCAAAAGAAAGTTTTCTATGATCTCATGCACTCATTCCTTAGATCTGTGGCAAGATGGTCCCAGACTCTTACACAAATGAACTTGCACAATGCTGGAGACGGGACAGCCTGGAGAGGCAATCCCACATGTCCGGGTGCATCCAGGCTATCGGAAGCGTGAGGCCTTTGTTAGTGACACTGTCACCAAAACTTCTGGGGCGATGCCGTTTCTGTGCAAACATCTGTGATTGTATTAGGATCAAGTGGTGCTCACAGTGTTGCACACGGGGTTTGATCGGCCACGGCTGTGGCCACCCCTGTGCTTTTCCAGCTGTGCCTGGGGGTGTAGGTCCCAATGCCGACTGAATTCTGAGCGAGCAAAGCGGCCGCAGTCAGAGCTGCCCGCAAAGAGCCCAAAGCCTCACGGTCTGTCACAAGGACAAATGCACCCTCTGGAATGCCTCTGATGCTGTTTAAGTATTGCTTAATCAAAAAGAAACTATTCCTAAGTTTAAAGAACCTTTTGCCGCTTTTCTTTGCTCTTGAAGCATCAGATGGAGATGATTTTGTTTGACTATCTTCATCAATTATGTAGTGAGACAGAGAGAAAATAAGCCTAGAAGGGACTTGCTGAATTATTTCTTTGTCTTCCTACTGAGGAAAACCCTTTCCCACGCAGTACATAGAGGATTGCCCTGCTAGTTTAGATCATTTTGCAATGTCAGGCCTAAGCTGGTATCAACAGCAGATGACAACAGCCATCCCAAAAAACCCTTGTGTTTCCTTTACAAACTCCTCACTTCTGGAAGAAGATTTAAGATTTGCAATTCAACTAGAATGTTACTTAACCTATCTAAGTGACTTATGTGAAGTCAGAGGTGCTGCATTTACAATTGCAGCTTCAAAACAATTGAGTTTTGCAAAGCAGAAATAAAGAAGCTGATGCTTGTCTGAAAGTTTTGGATGTTTTTTATTACTTTACATATGAATCTAATAATTTTTTATAAACTCTGGATGACAGAAGAGACATAGCTGGCTTTTTAATACCAACACTGAAAGAATACACTGCAGGATTATGGTCTAATTTTATTTCTTGACATCCATTTTATTTAGGGAATGATATATATCTAGCCCACTCAGCACCTGCTGTCTTCAGACACACCAGCCATTTATGTCACTTATTTAGGGTTCCCCCTTAGGCTCTGGAGAGCAGTTCTTCCACTTCAGAATCCCCTTCTGCCATCATTCAGTTTTTATCAGATTCTCACCTCAAACTCCTACCACAGCTGGTTGTACTGGAGAGGTCAAGAAATAAGGAACAGGCTGCTTTCTGTGCTGATGAAATACCCCAGGGAGCTCTAGCTCTGGAATTTAGGCTCTAGAAACGCATCATTCCTTTTGTTTCATCATGTTGCTGTTTGTTTGATGAGTGTTCAAAATTCAGTGGCACCAGCACACCCACTTGGCTTTACTATATTATAATCTTCGTGAAGGTCTTCACGAACTTGCACACAAAGCCTTTGGAAGTCAAGTTTGAAACAAAACAAGGACCATATCCTTTTCCTTTACAGAATTTTAGAGGGAAAGTCTTCCAATTTTAAACTGAAAAGTACTTTACACAAAATGTTTCAATTAACAAAGCAGCAGCTATTCCTAGCAGCTACAACAATTTAATAATAGCTTTTGCAAAGGACTTGGGTGACACTGGTCAATTCATTAAGAGCCACAGGAACTGAGAATGTTTCCTGCTCCTCTGCCATGATGCTCCCAGCTCTCAGCTCTACAAACTGTCTACAACCACAGCAACGGGTTTGGGTCACAAACTCTTCCTGTGGGCTTGTGCTGCAGACATGCAGCTTCGGGGCTGAGTGCGCCCGGTGGCCTCAGGTCCTGGTTCTGCTTTAGTGGGGCGTTAGTAAGTGGTGCATGCCTGGGCTCAGGGGACAGCAGCAGCACACACGCACACTCCAGGGCACAGATTGCTATCCCGAAACGTGGTAATAACACAAAGCAGTGCTGTTGTGACTACGGGTGACTTAAGAACACAATTTCAGGTTTTTCACAAAGTTGCAAATACTGGTAATTGCTTTCAAAATTATTCCTAAAGGAGATATTTCTCTGAAAATGGTGTCTTTATCACTATTACTCTACTTGTAGAATAAAAATTTCTGTGATCTGCATCAGAGAAGTGCTAAGGGCAGATCTGCATCGACTCCCTGTGACTGTTCTGCTCAGCAGGCATGTACAGCTGCTGGTCCTCAACCAGCTCAGGGTTCTTCTAGCATATTTTTAGATGAGCAGGATGCATAACTTTAAAAAGAAAACATTTGCCAGACCACACATCATTTCATTTTTGCAGCCCTTATTTTTAATAAACTATTACTTCTTCCACAACACTGTAATATTTTCCACAACACCACTTTTCCAAAGCGTTGTCCAAGCCTCCTCTGGGCTCTGCAGCAGCCAGTACTGAAATTCTCACATGATTTATTTTCCCAGGCACCTTTAGTTCTCTTGTGGATATTAAAAGAGCGAGAGTTTTAAACATACCCATATATAAAAGAAAGTATTTTCTGACAATTACAGGAAAGTCCTACTATTTGTATTTCTTACATGCGATTCATCATCTTTATTTTAGTTTGAAGATAATGTAGTATATTCTGTGTTTCCTCACACAAGAATATGTCCTTTGCCTTTGATTTCCTTCTGAATCCGTTTTACAGCGGGTTTTCAAACAATGATGATACAAAAATCTGAATTTGATTGGGTTTCTGGAAAGATCTGCCCATCAAAGAATGTCTATACTGTGTTGCTCCTTTTCTTCTACTCTGTGAGTAGAAGGATACACAAAGCAAAAATGGAAATACAGATTCTGAAAGTACTGTGCTGGGTCAGCTATTTGAACTGTAAACTTTTATTTTATATATTTTTGTATCTGTATTTATAGACAGGAAAACTTACTTCTTGTTTCCAACAAAGCATTAAAAATAACTTTTAATATTAAAAACTTTAAAAGAGTGTCAAGTATGGCACTTCAAAGTAAAATTTTTTGTAAGTTTCATGTCCAGAAATAGACTTTTTTTTCTTTAAATCTTCATTTCCAGAGTTCATAAAAACCTGTATCCACCATTCATTTCAAGTATGTCTGAAATTTTCGAACTCTGCATAAGAAAGCTCCACATAAGTTTGGAGGAAACTGCCAACATTTTTTCACCCAAGTCTGAATTATCTTACTTGGGAATGTCATGTAAAGTCCTAATTATGTAAGACTAACTTCTGCATGTGGAGGTTATGAGTAACAAAGAAGCCCTTTGGTGACTGTACTCAGGTTTGGTGGCTGAGGATGTATATATTTTAAATAATGCTCACAGATGCATAAAAATGTTGGTCACAAAGAACCTCTGGAGGTTGAGTCCTCCCTCCCACTCAGAGACAGCAAGTTACTGCCTTACCCACGACTTTGTTTGATGAAGACAATGCAGCACTTCCTCTTAGAAAAGACATGAACATCTGAAGTTTTGGCTGGAACGCTTCTCCGTGTCATGGGCTGAGACCAGCTTCTCTATGTGTGTTCAACAAGGCACCACACACCAGAACACGAGATGGTTCCGCCAGGCTGGGCTGGGGGAATAGACTGATTGCAGTGCTCAGCCACTAGCCACAGTCTGTGCAGTTGTCATTTTTATTTCAAAGAAATGTTTGTATGTTTTTAAGGCCAAGAGATCATTCCATAGAAAGATCAGACTGTCAGCATAGATTCTTACCATAAGCTCATAGTCTGGGGCAAGACAGATGTTTTAGAGAACACACCTAGTTCTTAAGACTCAACTGCACTTTATTAAGTAGTTTCAGTGCTTAATTAAACCCATTACACAAACTGTGCCTCTGATTTTTATTCTAAATTCTTCTAGCTCTAGCTCTTCGACACTGCATTTTGCTAAAAATGTGTTAGCCGGAGCAATTCACCATAAGAATTTCATGTTTATGCCCTGATAGTACCAGATAGCAAGATAGCATTTTATGTGCCTTATCTTATGGTCACAGTCCTATTTAAAGTAGAGATTTGTCTGATTGTGGCTTGTTAGATAAATGTCTGTCTATCAGAAATGTTATCACATAGATCCCCTGCAATCTCAAGAGCACACACATGTGCACGTGCATACAGTCACAAATGCACAAGTATTTGGTTTCTTGGAATGATTTATAACTCTCAAGGACAGACTTTTATCATTCTGCAATGTCAAATTTCATATTTTATCATTCACAAAAATACAGACCATCAAACCACAGTAATGGAACAGCCAGCAACCACACAGGAGCACTTTTTTTAAAAACAATTATCTTTTACCTTTTCTGGCCCTGTGCACAATTACAGAGCAGTTTTCATGGTGTTGACTCAAGTAATTTTCATCTTAGAAGTCAGGCTAATACCCAAATAATTTAAATTAGTATTTTGTTGAAGGAAGGATCAACCAACTTGTCCAGCTCTCACTAAAGGTGCACAATGGAGATTTTAATTTCAAAACCAGGAATTTTAGGTCTATGTGTATCTTATATCTCCCATCAGGAGCAGTTATAATATGGACACAGGGGAGCTGGATGACAAATGAGAATGTAATCCACATGCTGCATCACCAGCAAAGCCTGTTCTCTATGTCTTTACTGCCAAATCTACTTCCTTCAGCAGTTTCTTGCCTGTATCAAAAATTGTGTGGCCAGCAGGACCAGGGCAGTGATTGTCCCCCTGTACTTGGCACTGGTGAGGCCACACCTCCAGTCCTGTGTCCATTCCTGGGCTCCTCGGGCCAAGAAAGACACTGAGGTGCTGGAGAGCATCCAGAGAAGGGCAACAGAGCTCGTGAAGGGCCTGGAGCACAGGTCCTGTGAGGAGAAGCTGAAGGAGCTGGGGTTGTTTAGCCTCGAGAAGAGGAGGCTCAGGGGGAGACCTTATCACTCTCTACAACTGCCTGAAAGGAGGGTGTAGCCAGGTCAGGGTCAGCCCCTTCTCCCAGACAAGCAGTGACAGGATGAGAGGAAATGGCCACATACTGCTCCAGGGGAGATTCAGGCTGGACATCAGGAGGAATTTCTTCACTGAAAGGGTGGTTAAACATTGGAACAGGCTGCCCAGGGGGGTTGTGGAGTCACCACCTCTGGAGGTGTTTAAGAAATTACTGGACATGGGAATGAGTACCATGGCCTGGTTAACATGGTGATGATTGGTCAAAGGTTAGATTCCATGACCTTGGAGGTCTTTGACAGCCTTACCAATTCTATGACTTTATGATTCTGTTCAATGATGTCTCCTAGAAAGGCATGAAATACCACATTATCTTCGTACCTTTTATTTGGATGCATGCAGATGCTAAGGAATAAGTTGGATACTGTAACATACATCTTAACAATATAATGACAAATGATCCTTTATTGGCTCAACCTTTTTGTAATGATCGCTCTGCTAAAAGGGAAGGTGGCCTTCTAGCTGGGTCGTACTTCATAAAAAATTCTCACACACTTCTACAAAAGTTATATTACAAAGGTCAACCCATCCTTAATATATTTCTAAGGAAGGGATTTTTAGGAATTTTAACCTAAATTAAAGGTCTAACTCTAAGATTTATTTTAAGAGGAAGAAACAAAGACTCCTAACAATGTGGAGAATTTCATCTGCAGTAGTGAATATAGTGTTTATGAAGCTCTCTGTATTTCCTTAAAATGTAAAAGACAAATAGATCTTATAGGAAGGTAAAAAAATAGTGGACACAATAAGCCTGACGTTCTGAAGTAAACAGTTGATGGATTGAGTTGAGGTGTGAAAATAACCTCTAACACAAAAAAAGCCAAAATATATCCAAACAGTTCTTGCAGTTAGATATTCCTGTAAATGAGTGTTTCCGTTTGCATGAGTGACGGATTTGTAATAAGATATTATTGTAGGCTTCATTTATGTTTAGTTTCAGGCTTTTTCTATGACATAAAGAGTAATGCTTTGATTCTTGCAATTGTGTGATCCTTTGCATTAGCTGCTTGCCATGATCATTAGCATAAAATCAACAAGTGGATGAGGAGCAAGGCAGTTTAAATAATGCAGAGGTAGTTCTTAGCTAGTCTTGTTTGCTTCTTTGTCCTTTTTTAATCAGCACATGCAGATTTTCTTCCATAAGTTAAAATCAAATCTGAAATTGTGGCTGGACATAAATTTCTCATAATTTCTTGAGATGCAAAACCATGATGGCAGAATGGAGGATCCAGTAGAAAGATGATACCAGGAGTTAATCATCTTAATTACATTTTATTCTGATGTTCCATTTCTCAAACTCCACTTCCCGGTGATTAGATTTTATTATGCCTTTATGGAAAGGTCAAAAATCTCACAGCCCAAATAGCTGTTCAGTGTTTAAATCTCTATCCATGGTAATCTTCTCTTCTAAACTTGTAAATTTATTTCCTTACATATAATGGGACTTTCCTTGTAGTTTTTACTCCATTGTATTGTATTTTTATCTTTTTCTCAAAATTCCATTTTCCTTCTGAAATGCAACTTTTTCTCTTGGACATAACATTTCACACTCGGCATTACACATATAGGTGCAGCCACTTCTCTGCCATGTTTCTTATCTCCAAGATGTTTGCAAATGCCTATGGGAGATTTGCTTTCTTGTCTTTGGAGCTCCTCTAAGCATTCACCTCAAGGCAATTACCACAGATTATTAAATATGCCTCTGTGTGACTGCTTGCCAAGACAGTATCCCATCCTCAAAGCAGAACTTGCAATTTTGTTCCATGTGTATTATTTTCTATTTAGTTTCATTAAAATACATTGTGCTCATCATGACAACCTAATTAAGCTGTTCAGCTTGCACAGCACAGGCAACTTTTCTACCTTATTCACTACCCTGGCCAATTTCTCTGTCACCTGCACACATGATTAGCACAGATGCAATTTCAGTGTCTAGAATGATCTTTCATCAGGTGGAACCACTCTGTAGTGAGCAGTCTAAAATAGGCCAGCCTTTTATTATATGTTCCTAATTATAACAACTGCATTTTGTATCTATGAGTGACCCAGGCTTCAATCCTTTCCATATTAATTCCCTGTAATACAAGCTTTTTAAATAAATCATGATGTGGTTCTAAGTTAGTATTGCAGTTTCAGATAAAAACTAGACTTCTGGGAAATAAACTTTCCTATAAATGGTGTGTAGGTGGGAACAAATGGGGATTGATATCACCTTATTCAGGTTCCTCCTTCACTTCCTACTAGAAAGGTCCAACAGGAGTGTCCTGGCTCAACAGTGGGTCGTTTGCCATATTCATTTCTTCATGCTGAAGAATGTGCCCTGTCTCTAGTGACCAGCCTCAGAATTAATGAGTTCAGAGGGTTGTCTGTACCTCCTTCCTCAATTGTACTGTTCTGGCAGTGTTCAAAAACACATATAGCTCCAGTCATTTACTAGAATTTAGTTTTACATCCTAATTAGATACTGCTTTAAAATGTGGCAAGACGTATCAGATGTGCACGTGTGTTGTATTATGTTATTTGAGCAGTGAAAACTGATAAATGCTGCAGCTGCAGAGCCTGGCCTGAGCATGCCAGGTGTTAAACAAATGAATATAAAAGTAGTAGTCTTCGTCCAAAGGGGTTTATATAGCCCCAAAACATAGGTATCTATCTTTTTGTTCCACATATGCTTTCTAGTACTCTCAGCTCTTCATAATATTTCTCATCAGTAATCTTGCACTTTAATGCATCAGGCTCATTACATGTGAAACTACCCAACAAAATTCAAGACATCAACCTCACGGAAGATAAATACAAAGGATCTGGTCTTCTGTAGTGCAAAACATGCTCTGGCCAATTCTGAAAGCCTCTGAGGCGCATTGTTTCCAGTGTCTACTCAGGACTTTCAGCATCTCTGAAGAAGTCCTTGAACGCTGCCAGGTGGGGTTCAATAAATAGCCAGCAATATATTAATTAAAGCACCCTGAGAGTGTGAAAGTCTTGGCACAACATGAACAAAAAAGAGCCAAGTACTCACCTAAGGTAAATGGCTATGTTCCCATCAAATACAGTTATGCCAATTTACAGCACTTCAAGGTTTATCCATAGATGTTCCTACATCTCTATAGATGTAGAGATGTATCCACCCTGAGCAGTGCAGTCAGACACAGACATCCAAGGCAGTTTGACTGCAGCAGTGGCAGCAGAGACCGTCCCCCTGGCAGCAGCTGCTGTCTCCAGCTGTGTGAGGGGATCTGCAGGACACCCCACCGTGGCAGCCAGGCACACACCTCTACTGCTTTCAGGTACATCACTGCGATTTCCAAGAGTTTTCAGGCAGACTTAGGAAACAGAGAAATAGAGTTTAAATGGCCACATGCAGTATTTTTTTCTACATCATGATAAGTGAGCAGAGTTATGCTGTCAATTAAAACAGTCAGAAGGTCTGCCAGCCTTTCAGAAACCATCCAGCTGAAGTATCTGAGTGCTGCCTTCTTCTTGGCCCACTACAGCTATAAATACTTAATATTCATGGTGCGAGAAAGATCTCAATAAAAATATTTAGCTTGAAGTCTTGAATGTCAGTAGCTTCTCCTGAGGTCCTTAATTCCTTAAATGCAGTCAAACCTCACAGATTAATTGAGAAAAATGTAGTGGAGCAGGTAAGGTTATCTTAAAGCAACATCAGAGCAGGGAAATTAGAGATTTTTGCTAGCTGTTACCTTTGACTTGGAGAACGCGTTAGGTGACCTAAGCTATTAGAACATTTTTCAAAGGTAACTGTCAAGTGATCTTTTAAACTATACACCTGTCCTGTTAAATACAGAAATTTTTCATGTTGTGGGTAATATGGCTCAGCAATGTTGCTAACAAAGGGACACTGACACGTTTAAAATTGTGCTGTTCTCTCACTCTTTTAATGTATTTTTACACTGACTGCTCTGGCAATAGAGGTGGTGTGGGTATGGACCTCAACATCAGCAGTGTGCTCCAAGGGCTAGTGAGGCTGGTGGAGAATCCAGGCTTTGGGCTGATGTTCTAGAAATAAATGTAGCACAATGGCATGTATAATGTAATGCAAGGGCTTTGGTGGGTAGGGAAAATACAATCCATGAGTAGTCTGCCCTTCATTTACCGTGTTGAATCGAGCTTCTCCTTCAGCGTGGGCTATAAGCAGCCCTGCTGCCTGTGGCTCTTTGCTAACCCCACACTGTTTGTGTTTAGTCAGCTGTGAAAAGGGACTGAGAGAATAGTTCCTCCAGTGCAAGGTGTTAATGTCAGTCTCCCACACACATCCACTTTGAGACAGAACCAAATTTCCTTTTAAAGGCTCTTCAACTTAAAGGTGAACAATGTGAATCACTGTTTCACCCAGAGTAGGTGTAATTTCTTTTCACTTGACTTACATGACAGCAACCAAACTCAGGTATCACTAATGTCTTCTTACTCTTCTTTTTATTCAAGTTTAAAAGTTTTATGTAGGCTTTACTGTAAGTTTGAAGCAAGAAGCTGATCTATGAAAACACTTGTTAGTTTCCCTTCGACTGCTATAGCCAACAAAACCCAAATATAGATGGAGTTGTTCAAGCAAAAAACTTGTCTTTCATCAACATATCTTGGTTTGGGGAGATGGTTTAAATCTGCTGGAAAGAGAACTCTTGCTGTGGTACAAGAAGAAGCCTCCAGCAGAAAGGTTTGTGATTGTAATTTCAGAGGCATCTCCCTTCAGGTACAGACTAAGTTCTACTAGCCATTAAGGTTTAATGATAAAATTAATACACCCTAAAAGTTTAATAAATCCTATATATGAATACATCTGTGTTCAAATTTTATTAGAGGCTGTCAGTGTAAGCAGTAATTTAAGTGCTGTTAAAAAATTAATGTTATTATGTTTCAATAGACATTTAAAAAGGGAAAAGCACTCATATAGACAGACAAAGGCAAGAGTTTAAAAGGTCAGGGTTTCAACTACTGTAAGTACCACTGCTCGATGTACTACAGGGGAGGGAGGGATAGCAACACACATGTGTTGAAAATCTGGCCTTATTTTAAAATTACAGAATCCATTCAATGGGTACATCATTAGCTTGAACATAAGGAAGAATTTCTTTACTGAAAGGGTTGTGAAACATTTGAACAGGCTGCCCAGAGAGGTGGCCGAGTCACCATCCCTGGAAGTGTTCCAGAAACAACTGGATGTGGCACTTAGAGCTGTGGTTTAGTTGACAAGGTGGAGATCAGTCAAAGGTTGGACTCAATCATCTTGGAGTCCTTTCCAACCTAAGTGATTCTGTGATTCTGTGATCATGAGACTTGAGAGGCAGTGGTGTAAGGGGTGAGGCAACTGACAGATCTTTTTTCTTCCCTCCACTTCCAATCTACCTTAGATCTCACCACTCCCAACAAGAATTATTTTGTTTTGCTTACAACAAAAGAGATTTTTTTTTTCTTCCCTTCCCCCCCCCTTGGTAAAACCCTCAAGTAAACAAACCTTTCTTGGTTTTATCCTAAAATGCTTGTATGATATCACCTCTTGCTGTAAAGTTCAGTGCTAGCCTTGAGGTACAGGATAGTAAAAACTCTAGTTGACATTGCTGGGATTTTAGAGCAGGACAATAATGCATCCTGGTTCCCCTGCTTTAAAACAAACATCTTTTTGGTAGTAGAGATATACCACAGTCTGTGTCCCTGCTGAAAGCAAATCCCACAGCAAATGGACCTTTTGTTATGGCTTGTGAGAATGTATAGCACTTCCTAATTTGGGGAAGAAAATAATAAAAAAGATGGATTAATGCCCATCTAATTCTCTGTTTGTTTGAAAAATCTAGATAAGACTGTTTTAAAAGATAAACTCTTAATTGGTATGTTTCTCAATAATTTAAGAAGGCTAAATGCATGATAAAATGTATAAGAGGATGGGATTTTCTTCTGGTTTTTTTTATCTTTAAGCTACCAGGAAAGCTAATTTTCTTATAGCTTTGCTCGAGGAGCCATTGGAGACCTCAGATATTCACTTTGAACCTTTTCTGCCCTGAAGAAAGACAGAGAGATAAATTTTCTTCTGAGTATTTTCCAGTAATCGAGTTAAAATCAAAATCAAATAGTGTGAAACTCACCTTCCCCCTCATTACTGAGGACTTATTTGCATGGATTCTTCTGCTGTCATAATTTCCTCCTCTTCTCTGTCCAGAAGTCTGGAGACTCTGAGGAGTCACCTAGGAAAGGGTGATAAGAGATGAATTGTCACTATGGCACAAATGTACAGATCCAGAGATAAATATGTCATCTGATCTTTAGACTTAAAGACAAGGAAGAGGAACATAAACCAAACCTTCACCTCCTTCTTTCATAATGCATTATTAGTAACAGTACCTTTTTTCTGTAGGGTTCTCACATGTGTCCTTCATTATTCAAAGCTTGATTTATCATTGACATTGTTCCTTGGCCTTCAAAAAATGTTGTCTTTTAATCCACCCCACTGAAAAAAAAATGCTGAATGAATTTCTAAAAGGTGGGTGAAATAGTTGCCATAGCCTCAAGGCAGCAACAACGTAAATGCTAACAAGTTATTCTGGTTTTACATGTCTGTTCACCTTTATATAGATTCTACCACCTCTGCATCTCATAGTGCATGTGTTAATGCTTGGGAAGTTCTTTTGGGCCCTATAAACAATCCCATAATACTCTTGAATGTAAACTGAAATAGTTCCCTCTAATTCTCTGATGCCTATTTAATAAGCATATTCTTGCTCTGCACATTTATGTAGCGCCCTGTTTTGCCACCCATACACAGTCTCCCATTTTATAACCTTTTTTTTTTCTAAATTCAGCACAATAGCTTGGGTTGTGACAATTGCTTATTCAGTTTTAGAGAAAGTAAAAACATAATATCCTTCTGTAAGACCAGCCTACATCTTGAATCCATATGTTTGAGTGTGTGAGAAAATTGGATCTGATGCCCCCATCGTGAACAAATTAAGGCAAGAAAGGGTGACAATGGTGATAGGAAGAGCAAGGAGCAATCCAGTGTATAACTGTACCCTTTAGAGTGGTTTAATCAATGCAAAACTCAGAGAAAAGATGCTGTTTCATTATGGCCTGATGTATAGTACATTTCCCTCTTGTCCAATTCAAGTCAGAATATTCTAACTTAGGGCTGACAAAAAAATTTACAATCCAGGCCATTTAGTTCAGAACCTGTTGGGATAAGAAACCTTCCAGAAGTAAGAAAAGCTTTCTGTCAGCTGAAGTACATTCTCACCAAAGCCTCTGGATCCAGACTGGTTCTTACTGAAGTAAAAGCCACAACATCTGCTGCTGTCAGCACCCAAAGGTTTCACCCAGAAGTGAGAACCAGCTGCTTGCCACAGCCAAACCCCTTTGTGCCCAACATGAGCTCCCTGAGGGCTTTCCCTGGAGTCACCCAGCTCCAGGCCAGCTTCTGCTGTCCAGAGCATCTATGGCAGTGCTACCAAAATATTTTCAAATCTTTTTAGGGCTAATTAAGTAACAAGCAGACTACGAGTTCTTCTGGTGTGAAGGGTTGCAGAGAACAGCAACATCAGGGTCTTCCTGTCAGTCATGGTAGCTGCCTGCAAGCTACCAGGGGATCTGAGCTGTTGCAGCTTGCACACAGGTGAGGACAAGCTGGAAAAGGGACACTTAAAAGTTCAACCAAATGACATATTCATCCAGGCAGCTGCAGCCATGCTAGACCCAAATCTCTCCACAGGAATCACTTGTTAATGATCTGACACTAGGTTTTAGCATGGGAAGAGACAGAGTGCAATTAGAAACATTGAACCTGTTCTTGATCTCTCTCCTGCAAAGCAAGAGAGCAGTTCTAGGGCTGCAAAGGCTGGAGAGGGAGGAGCTGGCACTGGGAGAGGTGGCTGGACCCAACCAAGGTTTCATAGGCTCAGGAATGAAAAATAACAAGGGAAAGAATAGGTTTCATTTTAACAGAGCAGCTGGAATTTGAGCCTGAAAATTTTCAGGAGTTATTTTTCTTTCTATTTATACAAAATTTATAATGCAAACACAACTGTATTTTTGTATGCCATGCCTTTCAGCTCTATTTATAATTTGACCATCATTTTCAATCCTGGCTGGTTAATATTAGGCCATTAAAATCATGCTCAGGTTTCTAAAGAAACATTCTCCTTTTTTATTGTTGTTGGAAGTGGTGAACTCTTGCCTTCCCCTATGGCATGTGTAGGATGGTTTTGCCTTTCAGCAGACTCTTAAGGCAAAGTAAAACACTTTCCCACCGCATAAGAGTCTCAGAAATTAGGCTCTTGAGGATATCCTGTTGGAATAGAGGTGCTGCTCTTGCCCTGTTTTAGTGCTCCAGAAGAGCCAGCCTGTGAGCTTGGAATCATGGACTCCCACCAGTATGGGCCCCGTGCAAAGCTGGGACAATGCTTCCCCCTGCTCTCCCACCAGGTGTTTGCAGGGAGCCACAGGGTCTCCCCTTCTCCAGGCTGAACCTGTGCCCCCATCCTCTCCTGGAACAGGGTGGGCTCCAGCCCCTAGGATGCACCTGTGGACCTGCTCCCATCCCATCCCCTCTCTCCTGTCCATGGCTTCTGCTGCAGGGGCTTCCTCCAGCCCTGGGACAGCAGCTGCCTGCTGGCACATTGACCATCACTCCATTCCTACCCAAAGCAGCTCAATTTCCTTGCCTATTCCACATGCAGGAAAATAGGAAGTGCCACCAAAATCCAAATCATCTTTGCTGAGGACTAAAAGATCCCATCCATGGGCGTGATCTGAGTCTATGCTTCTATAACTTGTTCCCAAATGTTTGCTCATGCCGTCTGCTTCCACAGTGACTGCCTACGGACTCACCACACATACCCTGCTTTCATCTGAGTGATTCACCATCAAAATGCCCTGACCAAGATGATGTTCTAACAACGGCCAGGAAAACATTGCTTTATTCATTTGTCACTTTCTTTATAAGATAATACCCTCTCCTTAGTTCAGCTGGATCAGAAGGATGAATGAATTATTAATCTGGGAAGTGTTCAGATCTGGGGGAGGGGAGAAGCACCAACATTTATGAATTGTCTTATGAATACAATATAAATTATTCAGCAGCTATACATCCTTCTCACAAAGGAAATCAAATATTTTTGGCTCTAGTAGGCTTGCAGATTCATAAACAGAGAGGGAAAGAAAGATAAATCCTAAAACATAAATGCAAACAAAAAATGTAAGTAACAGTGATTTTAAAGACCTCATTGGCAAAGTTTGCCCATGTCACATTTTACTTTGAGTTTGTACACCATTTTAGGGAAAAAAAAGTGCTCCTTTTCTTAAGATATACACTTGGGCAGCTCTAGTTTTACTTGGGTAAGTTCATTTCATTGTATTTGTTTATTGCCTTTTTGTGTGTGTGTGTGTAATAAAATCTCATACATTCTTTAATATGCGAACTTTGATTAATTAGAAAAAAACAGCTTTAAGATTAAAATTGTATTCCTGCCTGTGGTAATTTTACCATGAGCTTAATAAAGTCAGAACTCAACCCTAAAATTTCAGAAACTGGGGGAATGCCTATACACAGAATTTTGAACCTACTGGACTTGTTTTCTTTTTCGAGCTCACACTCTTTCACAGCTGTAAAGGCTTGTGGTTTAAAACAGAAAGGCAGCTTGTGTGAGTTTGGCAAGTGAGGTCTTTCTGACAGAAGTGAAGATTTTTTTTTCTTTCTTTATAAACCCTAGGGGCAAAAAAAATTCCCCAAACATTTCTTTCTACCTTACTTTGTTATCTACAGTATCTCCCACTCACTGGTGTACTTTTGCAAGGAAATTGTTCTGCCAAATGCAAGTAAAGTGTACTGAAAGTACTTAACTGATCTGTTGATGGATCATGTAAATACTCTCTTTAAAGGGGTACTAATTGTAGAGATGATTATAAGAATTAAGGGACTCTTTTTTTATTGACAGCATCGTTCAATATTAGCAACCCATTTTATGAGCAATACAATCAGGCAAATGAAATTCTTACATTCACTGCAAAATAAAAAAGTTCAAAATTCAGTTTAGAGTGTGGAAAAGAAAATTAGGTGTCACCTACAGGACGCCCTTTTCTCTCTCAGTCACTCTTTCGTACTCTGGGACCATCTCCAGGCAGAACATCAAGCCTGAAACCTGTCCGCAGCTTCATAATAAAGACCTGAAATTTGCTTTGCATGTTCTTCTGCAGAAAGAAAACAGGGACAAGCCCCTTGGCTACTGTAAATGGAGACAGCTACATTGGCTGTAGCAGGCCTCTGCTGCACTGCACTTCTTCTGGAAATGCTTCCTACAGTTTGAAGCATTTCTGATGCAGAGGAAAAGGGAGGGAAGAGCCTGGGACACCATTTGGGTACCTTTTCTCTTTGCTGTTTCTCAGAAGTCACTTCAGATTGATCCACCTTAGGAAAAATACATTGCTTTAATTACATTCATTAGGAATGTGATGTTTTAACCTGTTTTATACCATCATAAACTCTTGTACCTTACCCAAACTCAGTTTATTTTAGCCCTTGTTTAAGAGAAGGCATACTGCTGCAACTACCTCTACACCATAAAAGCTTCATTTAAAATGGCACTTAATAAGAAAACTAAACCTGTAACCATTCTAGTTTACCGTTCTAGTTAGTTCTAGGCAAGGCACTTGTTTACCTTTGCTTGGGCATACCTTTGAGGGGTGAGTAGGATAGCACTTTATCTGAAAGGGGAGTTGTGTTGCTGCATGAGCTCAGGCCCTCGCTGGCTGGTCACAAGCACCCCCATGGGTGACCTCACGCTGACCTGCAGAGCAGGGCAGGGGTGCGGTGTGGGGACACAGCGTTCCACGACAGCAACCCAGGAGACTTGCCCTGGCTTACTCCAGCACACCTACCCAGCTGCAGGATTTGTTCCACTGCTTGATCCTCCAAGACAGGATCCTTGAGGAAGCACATCTTTCTCTCAGGCAAATGTATCTGTACACACGTGTACACCAGCCCCTGACAATCTTCTCCAGATTCAGAAACAAAATGATGTAGTCAGCAATGCTAAAGTACAGATTGAGTGTGTAGCTACATTTCAAGTTGTTTTGGGTTTGGTTGAGTTTTTGTTGTTTTGTTTCAATAATGTGAGCTGATGACAATGTGAGGGGTTTAGTTTTAGAATCATAGAACCATTAGAGTCAAAAGGTGGGAAAAGATCTCCAAGGTCATCAAGTCCAACCTTTGATCACCATCTTGTCAGCCAGACCATGGCACTGAGTGCCACGCCCAGTCCTTTCTTGAACACCTCCACAGATGGTGACTCCACCACTTCCCTGGGCAGCCCATTCCAATGATTAACAACCCTTTCTGTGAAGAAATTCTTACTGATATCCAGCCTGAAAATCCCCTGTCACTGCTTAGGGCCATTTCCTCTTTTCCTGTTGCTAGTTGCCTTTATTTCAGAAATAAGAAGAGGAAATTGCTTCTCTACAATTCTGTCACTACAATGTCTCCCAAGAAAAAACAGAAACCTCAAGATAAAGCTCATTTGCTACTCTCAAAATGAAGGAAAAGCATCAAGAAATCATTCTTGCTCTGTTCCTAGGTTTGGTAGGTCAGGGACTGAACACAGATTAATCCCAAGCTTTGAGTTCTGATTACTACTGAGAAGTAAAGAGTACCTGGCCACAACTGGATGGGTTTTAATAAGGATCCTAGTATAGCACCAAACAAAGACATCTTGCAATGCATCTAGAACAGCAAATCTGTTCTCTGAATTGACAAGATGCAGTAAAGGATTGTTGGCACCCTGGTCCTGATGAATTCAGTGGGATCTTTGTGAGGGTAAAGGCTAGCGTGTGAGGTCCAAGGCATGTGGCTTAAAATGAAGTATGTTTGTATATTGTGTCTGTGTGTTTCTTGGCTTGTGCAAATACATAACAAAAAAATGCACTTATGGTTGCGAGCCCTCAAACACTGCTGAAAAGTAAGTAATTTCATGGGTTTGTTTTGGCTGTTAAATGTGATGATGGCTTTGTTGGTTTACAGCAATTCGTAGACTTAGTAAGAGAAGATAACACCAAAGTTAATCACCCCACCAGAAAGATTCAGGCAATTGGTGCCTTTGCAAGCCATCAGGAAGCTTCCACAGAAGCTCATCCTAATAGAACACAAGCTGGTTATCTTCTCCTGGCACTGGGCAAAAGAAAGAGATAAAAAGTAATTATATTCTTTTCATTGACCACACTCCAGTTGCAAATGCTCACATGGCTCTGGCTTGCAGATAAATCTTTCTAGCTGGACTACTCATTACTCTTACAAAAGTAAACATAAACACTGATGAGTGCAAACATAGACTGTTACGGAAATTCTGTGATATCTGAAAATCTTGCAGCTGCTCTTACTCCCACTTAAGTCCAAGTTCATCTGGAGGGACTACAATTTGTAGAACTAAGAGTCCAAAAGACTTTAAAAAAGCCCTAAGGCAGTGTTTTCTCTATCTGGACAGTTACAGAGCAATCAGCTTGAAAAATTACAGGGTCTCTCACCTAATCTTGAAGCTGATTCTATGAACACTTAGTGCTGAAATTAGATGCCATTTTAGGTGGTATCTTTTTAATCTGATGGGATCCCTGTGTTGCAAAAATCCTTTGCATATTGGTTCAAGTATTTCTGCTTCAGGGCAATTTCAGTATCCTGCCCCTTTGTGTTCTAATAGGGAAGCAAGTGAACAAATGTGCAACTGTGCCATGGTAAGCATGTAAAGACACTGCTCCTACTCTTACCACAGAGGGCTAGATCTAAATTTGTTAACACAGAGACATGGAAAACATTGCAGTTAGCATTGCACTAGAACTCTTAAAAAAATATTGGTTTTCCAAATAACCTTTCTTTCAAAATAATTTAATTTTTGATAATGTATATATGTTTATATACAATTCAAAGTTTTCCTTAAAAAAAAAAAGAAGAAATGGGGTAAATTTAATAACTATAAACCCAAGTGTACTTTCAGTTCCACTTCTTTTATATTTATGAAAATTCTGGGCTCACCTTGCATATCTCAGTCATGTTTTCTCCAGTCTTTCATGGTTAACAGAGTTAGAGATTTATTTTAGATAAGTTGGATAGCATTAGACGATTAGCAGACTTAAAAAAAAAATGTAAAAAAAAGTTGACTCACAGTTTTGCATCCTCCATTACAAAATTTTAATTTAATTAAAATGAAATATTTGGAGTCTTGAAAATAAAAGAACAAAAGATCCTAGTAAAGAAAATACAAAACAGTGTAATCTGTTATGTCCTTTTAATATTAATCAAGAAAAAAGAAAGAAAAAAAGCCAGCAGCCTACACACAGCCAATTACACAGAAAAATCATAAGCAACTGCAGCCTGTGAAATATTGCCAGTCACAAATTTACCATGACACAATGCAGAGGAAGCTATAGTTTGAAGCCCAAGCTGTCAAACCTGATTTTGGAAGTCTCAAAATGCGTAGTTAAACTTAGTGACATTAGGAAGATACTCAAGGGAGATGGCCAAGAGGCACACAGGAACTACCTCATTCCTATTATCTCCCCTAACTTCTGTTTCTAATACAAACNAGGAAGGAAGGAAGGAAGTTAGTTCTCACTTAGCAGCACTGACAGATGAAGTTGGAATAGTTGATTTGAAAGTAAGCGCAGTTGTCCTGGTAAAGAATGAAAGAGTAGTTTTGGTTGTAATGAAGGTTTGTACTGATTTATTGAACCTGTTTCTCCCTCGCTGCTTAGTCTTTCAAATCACTTTCTGTGTTACTTAGGAACTGCNAATATTAATCAAGAAAAAAGAAAGAAAAAAAGCCAGCAGCCTACACACAGCCAATTACACAGAAAAATCATAAGCAACTGCAGCCTGTGAAATATTGCCAGTCACAAATTTACCATGACACAATGCAGAGGAAGCTATAGTTTGAAGCCCAAGCTGTCAAACCTGATTTTGGAAGTCTCAAAATGCGTAGTTAAACTTAGTGACATTAGGAAGATACTCAAGGGAGATGGCCAAGAGGCACACAGGAACTACCTCATTCCTATTATCTCCCCTAACTTCTGTTTCTAATACAAACATTAAAGGAAATGCTAAAATCAGTGAGAAAAAAAAATCAGCACTGTAGGATTCAATTAAAAGAAGGAACCATGGCATCTGTGTGATGTGATTTAGGNTTTGTACTGATTTATTGAACCTGTTTCTCCCTCGCTGCTTAGTCTTTCAAATCACTTTCTGTGTTACTTAGGAACTGCAATAGTAAAAAAAAAAAATTAAAAATTACTCATTAGGGGTGCATTCATCCCTACTGCATACAGTGTTTTTCCAGGAGCTATAAGGTATTGAAAATTAAGGGTCTTATATTCCCAAAGAAGTAGTGGCAAACCCACTTTTGGTTTCAAGAGGAACATGACAGAGACTAAAAATTGATTTTGTACCTGAATGTCTTAGCTTAAATACCCAGTTTTTAAATACAGCTGGCCAAAGCATGGAATTAAGAAGTATATTTTCAATCTTTAAATATTAATTTTTATTTCATTTTGAATACCATAATACTGTCTTTTAAACATTTCCTGGTACTGCATTTTTAATTTAATAATCAGAAATGAACAGAGTTACTTCTCCCTCTAGTGCATTTTTATTTGTGTCCACGTAGAGCACTGGACCCTATGAAGGGAGGCTCTAAACTCTATCACGTCAACTACAGCCATACAGAAATTAGGACTGAAAGGCAGGCCTGATTCATTACCTGTGTGATAGTTTGGTTTACTGCTGAGCAAAGGGTTTGGAGATTATCCTTGGTTTCCTCTCTGTCTTGAATAAGGCTCTAGGGAAAACTTTTGGAATATGAAAAAAACCCCATAATTCTAAAACTTCAGAGAAAGTGTTTGTTTTATACAAAGCTTCTCCTGTTAAAAATAGAAACACAGTCCACTTCGCACACACCTGCAGAAATAACGCAGGTGCAAATTGGGAAGGCAAAGTAAAACTTCTTTGTTGTCAAGGTATTAACAACATGTTTCACGAAAATTTGTATCAAATAACCAATATGTAAACATTTAGCCAATCACACTTTGGCTTCTCAGAGGTCTGTGCTTGAAGGTTTGTTAGAAAGCACTGTTGTGATAGTTTGCTCTAAGCATATCATGTCATAACGCAAGCCTTAGGACTTCTTGCTGCCTTTTGAGGCTCAGCAGTCGTGCTTGGTTTAAAATTCCAGTCAAAGGACATCCCCACCAGCTGCTTCACTGGTTAATTTCCTTAAAAACCTGCTACTTGCCTGTAACTTTGAGCTGTAGATCTCCCTATGTTTTTGTGATAGATTGAGGAGTCCTCTGATAGCTCTTTTCCATCATGTTCATTCTTCCAGTGGGGTGAGTTACTTCATTGGTAAGTTAAATGGATCACTGTCTTTAAAAATAAGCCTTTTCCCAATCCTTTTGTCATTATCAGAACTCTTCTCTGTAGTTCCTCCATCATCCTTCTTGAAGTGCAGATAATTGAATGGGACTACTTTAGCAGACATCACACCACCAGTGCCAAGCAGAGATCATTCAGCCTCTGTTCTCCTTCCTGACACATCCATTTCTGCATATCCAGTATTACAGCAGTTCTTTTGGCCATGGCACCACATGAGGTTAATTTTCTTACAGCATTAGCATCACATACATGAGTTTCTTCAGAATCCTTCTCCCTTCTATTCATTCTTCCCCAAAAATGGCAGCTTGCTTCTAGAAATGATACAGCATACCTCGTGTGCTTCAGTAGCCATAGAGATTGTGTAAAGAAAAACTATTTTAGAATTCTTGAACCAAAAATTTTGCATTTGGCAAGGGAAGCAATCCATATGTCTTACATTTTACAACAGTGAATCATGCTTTAAATCCTGAGTAATCCCAGTGAATTAAGTGGAACCTTTTAAAGTGTAAAATATTATACAATGCAATGACAATATAAACAGGGAACTGTCGCAGACTGCATCTACACCACTCTCAGTCTAAATCAGGAGTGCACTTTGAAACTATTCTGACTCTCTCCCCGTGTTGAGCTTTGGGACGCAGACCAGAGCAGTTTCTGAGCATGAGAACTGCTTTCCCTTTGGGTGAAACTAACCCAACAAGTGCACCTTGAGAGCATGTCCAAGGTGCTCCTGTCAGGCAGCCTAGACATCCCCAGCCCCAGGAGGCACCTGGATGCTGATGGTGGTGCAATGCAGACACTTGGTCCTTGCATCCCCGTTTCATCCTGTCCACCTGCCCACAGACATGTCTGTGTCTGCATGCACACTCCTCATGAGAGGGACTGGGCTCTTCCTGGGTCTTGTCCCGGCAAAGTCCCCACTGGGGACCAAAGACCAGTATTAACAAGAATTCTTCAGGAAGATTAGGCCTTCCCAAGGACAGACTCCTGGTTCCCACCTCATTTCAGCCACTTTGAGAAATGTGTGAGCAGGGCTGCTCCTGCTGCTGGCCTCAGAGGGTAAGATAATCCTCACAGGGCTGGGGGAGACATCTGACAGCACTATCACAATGCTCAGGATTCATACACCTCCAGAAAACCTGAGCAGCTGGGGGTGATGATGCATAGTTAACATCGCTCACATCCATAGCACAACCTCCTGCTAAGTCTGGCTTCTCTGCTGGAGAACTGATCTTGTTCACTCTCTAGGTGTTTCACTCTCTGCAGCCAGGTCCTAGGTAGAACTACTTTCTCTTCTAAAATCTTTCATGGAAGGAAAAAAAAAGGTTTGAAATGATAAAGTGTCCCAGACATTAATTCAGCACAGCTGGGGCCATGCAACACTGCATGGATGAGGAAAGACAAGAAAAGAGATGATCACCCCTCTCTTCTTTCTATTCCAGACTGGCAGGAGGCCAAACTGTCTCTAAGAGTGAATTAGAGCAACATAAAAAAATCTCTGTTCCATCTGAGGATCCTAAGGGACCCATACTGCTAGCTCAGCCCTTCGTGTCAGCCCTCTAAATAGATCAGAGGAGTGTAGATTACATATATCAAAGTTTCTGATTTATTTTACCTTAAGTAATAACAAGTACGTGTTCCACATACTGAAGAATATCTTCCATAAAGTACAGAGGAGTGTTGTCCTAACTTATGTAGGTTTTTGGAAGAATCACCAAATCTGTCCTTATGATCTTATACAAAGAAGCAAAAACATATTTGTTGTGATGCCTACCTAATACATAGTGTCCCTGAGCAGCAGATGTGCATTGATTCTATAATGGCACAGGGAAGGAACTATGAATAGTGCATCCCTCTTTGCAACCTCTGCAGCAGCGTAACAGCATCAAAATTCTTATCAGAAGTCATTAGATCAGACTGAATTCCTGTTAAAGCCTGAGGAATCTAGATCTTCACATCTCAAAATGGTGGATGAAAAATTATCACTAGAAAGTGCAGGTATTACAGGCCACATGAATCAAACTATAGAGAGAAATAGGATAGAAAAAGGATCAGACCATGCTTGCTTTGCAAAATCAAAAAATTTTTGACAGATTTGTCTTCCAGAAACTTTGAAACAAGGTCTTCCACTTTACTTTTTTATTTCTGATTATATCATTTTACTCAAGAGGTCTACTTGCACAAGTGGTCATGAATTAAGCAAAAGCTTTCAGTCTAGTCCAAAGATATCAATAAAGTAATATGTGAAGAAAAAAAAACCAGTCATGGTCTCGATTCCTGAAAATATCTTAGTCAATCAGAATTTCCTTCTAAAATTGAAACTCTTGGTATTAACAAGAGGCTAAATGAGTAAATGTTTTCTGATGCTGCAAAGCAGTTGCTCACATGAGTGACTCCATCAGAACATTCACCTGAAGAATATCAAATACTGTAAAGATTCTCACAAAACAGAAGTCAAAGCTTGATGCTACAGAAGTGCTAAATAGTAATACTAATACACTAAAAGTCTTTATTTTCCCACCACAAATAGTTTGGCCAGACACCCCATAATAGGAAAGCTAGGGATTTAACATATTTGTAAGTGTGACAGAGCAAGGGCCTACCATGTCACATTTCCATGTATAGAATATCTATGTACTGCAACATGAGAATGGCATAGAGTCCCCCTGTCCCAATAGTGTGGGATATCTATTTAAGTTAAAACACTAGCTCAGTTTTCACTACTGTATCAAAATTTGCATATGAATTTGTCTTAAAAACTTAATTAGCAGATACTCTTTTTTTACAGTCCATAACAGGAGTAAATAATTAATCTGTATTTCAGGCTCTTTTTTTTTTTTTTTCGTTGGAAGAATTATTTAACTAAAGTAATGTAAAAGTAGAAGCAATTATTTATTTTTTAATTATTCACTTTTTCAAGAGAACTTACTTTTATTTAGAGTATGGAAAACATGGGGTGGGGGGAAAACGTAGAAACAGTTACCAACACAACATAAGATGATGAAGCACTAGAAAAGTAACAATGGGTTTCATCTTGTAAAATACAAAATATTTTGCCTTACGATCCCATTATCTCCCCAGTAGGCCAACCCTGCTGGCCCTTGACTTTGATTGTTTCAGGTTAGGGTTTCCATTTTAATGAGGGTAAGAAACCTCAGCTCTGGCTCCCTTCATTTGGAGCTGCAGGGCTGTGGCACTGCTGCTGATCACCATCGCAGTGTCACGAGTTACGAAACCGAAAAAACAAGGCTCTTTAAAAAAGGGTGATTTCTTTTATACATGGTCACTTTGGGGTCTTCTCTTACACAAAGACCAAAATCATTGCAACGGTCAGAGTAGTGGTTCACTCTTTCATCTTTTACTCTGCTGTCACTTAATAGTTGGGGATTTTTTTTTTTCATTTTAATTGGAAAAAACCCAAGTCTTTATCATGGGTCTGTGCAGTTCCTCTTAGCCAAGCACAGCCTGAAAAAAGTGCCTGCCTTGATAGCCTCCATTTGAAGTTCTCGGCAAGCATTACATCAATATTTAACCCCATCTCTCCGGGGGTGGCTGCAGCCTGCCTGGCTTCCCGGCGTGGCCAGGGCCGTGGCGGCCCCCGGACACAGCTCTACACAAACAGGGGATTCGGACCGGCCACAGCACCCGTTCAGAAAGTGAGGGGCAGGTGGATGCAGCCCCCCAGACCTGCCCTCTCTTGCTTGTCCTGCTCCCCCAAGGACTGACTTAAAGTCCACCAGAAATCGGCAGCGGGGGCTGTGCCCAGTTAGAAAAGAGGAAAAGTCACTTCCTCGTATCCGTATGACGTTGCAATTTAATCTCCTTGCCATCACAATGCCTTCAGTTCCCCACCAAGATTTCCTCGCCTACCTCTGCGTCCCTGCCCGCTCAGCAGAGCATGTGGCCGGGCCTGGCCAGGCTGGGACCAGCTGTCCGGTGCCTGGCTGGGACACGGTGGCTTGCTCAGCGGGAGGTTGGAACACTGCGGTAGGTCCATGGCCAGACAGCGTAGGATGAGCATGTGCTGCTCCTCAGCAGTGAGAACCCCGACACACGGTGGGAAGGCTGCCGGGACAGACCTGCAGTGCTACCGCTCACCGGAGCCGGCCGCTCGGGGCATCCCGGTGTCCCGGTGCCTCCTCAGCACGCTGCACTCCCGGCTCCTCCCTGCCGCAGCGCTGGCCATGCTGAGCCACCTCCTCAGTGTGGGGACAAGGACGGGACCCAACACAGCGGTGACAGCTCGATCGCTCTCCCCAGGGTGCACAGGGAGTGGGAACGGTCTCCGCTTCCTTGCTGGGCGACCGCGCCTTGGAAGCTCTGCAAGTCTTGACTTAGGACCGTTTTCTGATGAGTTCACCTCATTTGTAAGCCCACAGCACTTTAAAAAAAAAGCAAACAAACGAAAAAGCACAGGAGCTAAAAATTCTGGGCCATCTCGCTATGAATCTGGAGGGTGTGTTTTGTTTGTTTACATTGCCGAGTAATAAAAACGTAATGTAGGTTTTGCATTTGGAGAAAAATAAGGCGAATGGGAGCTTACTTAGAAGGGGAGACACGTGTCTGCCTGTCTGTCTGAGTGCTGGTGGCCTTGCACTGCAGTCTCGAGGCTCTGAATATGAAAACAATCACATCAGCTCGCAACATTTCCCAGTGTTTCAAGAGTTCTGCTTTCAACACATATATGAATGTATGCAGCAATGATTTTTGTTGTCCTGACTTGGGTGATGTCATATTTTTCCGTAAGAACACTGGGTGACAGCACATTTGTAGGCTTTGGGCTAAATGTATAACGAGCATGAAATTCCCTTTAATGTCAAATAAGACCAAAAGAGAAAAAAAGAGTGGAAAGGTCATATGGAAAAAACAATAATAAATATGACTTTTGGGGCCGCGCGAGTCTGGCTGTCACCGGGATGAGCCCACCGAGGCAGACACCCCGGCAACATCCCGATAATCTTATTATTTGCATGACATTAGCCATGAGGCCGGGGGGG